>MU119309.1:121480-173129 GCA_014904845.1 Acephala macrosclerotiorum
CGAGATTAAATGATTTGATTACGAGATTGCGAAATTGCAGAGAAGCATTGATTTATGAGGATTACGTATTGAATTGCTCGAGATGGCTGGCATTAAAGCGAATATAAAAAAGAAAAAAAGAAACTCGTGGCGATTATTTACGACAATTAGCTTTATTCTTAGCGGAAATTGGAATATAAAAGAGAAAGTTTTGGTGCGAAGAAGAAAAGAGATTGTGGCGTTGAAAAGCGAAATTGCTTCATTGTTCTATGTTTTAGTCTTAACTCTTTTGAGAGTCGCAATTCGCGGATCGCTCGTGATCGCTTCCAAGTTGGAACAGTGGAGTCAAAATGAGTCTCGGATTTCAGAAAACAACACGGAAAAGATTGAGACAAGAGATTTCAATCGAAAGAAATCGATTAAAAAAGTGCTTATTTGGAGAATACATTTTATTAGAACGAACAAGCGAGCGAAGTTTCGGGCAAAAACTGGAACAAAAAGAATCTCACGAGAAGACGATATGAGTAGAAACCAATTCTCAAAACGAATCTCACTTGGAGACAACAGCTCGAAAACTCGCACTTCTAGATTACCAAACCAATTCTCAGTCCAAAGACTAGAATTAGCAAGTCATTCGCGCCAAAGTTCACTCTCTTCGGCAGAAAATACTCTCACTCTAGCCACGCTATCGATTTCTTCTAGGAAATCTTCTACGGACAGTGAAAACAGTCTTTCAAAAATGCAAAACTTCGAAAAGTACGTGCTCGTACTAGAGCTACAAATGTCTCTTTCTGAAGCTTCTAGAGTACTTTAGTTCAAAAGAAACAATATTACGACTTTTCTGGAATAATACGACGACATGTGCAAAGACTACAGAATTACTCCAAAAACTAAGAAAATACGGCTTTTGCGATATATTAGTTCGATTTACAAGAAGCAAATCCGATTTATACTAGAGTACAGTACCGAAAACTACTTGGAAAAAGAGCTTTACGACGCTCTAAAGAAAAAATTTCGCGAATACGACTGAAAGCACTATCGAGTGAGCATAGAGTTTCTGTATAGGATCATCGATCAATCCACGAGAAGTCTTTTGGCGACAAAGACGTACGTGGATTTGTTCGATCGAGTATTTAAAGAACTGATCAAACGGAACAAGCTGAACAAACAATATTAGAGACGCGAGTTTATGAAGAGACTTTCGATGCATGTTAAAAAACGGATCTTCAAAGAAACCGACTACGAGCCGATAGAAATATCCACTTACAACTACGACAAAATGTACGAGAAAGCGATTGCCGCATATAAGTATGAAAAGAAGAAGCGGCGATACAATGAAACCAACGACTCAAAATACTCGAAAGTCCGATAAAAACATTTGAATGCCGTAGTGCAAAAAATGATTCCAAATGCAGCCAATGATTTGCTATTCTCTGTTCTACTCGAGTCACTCATAGAAGAGATTCAGCGAAAGATGTACGCAACCGCTGAGAAAACTTATATCGAATCTCAATCTTCGGTCTTACGTGCTACTCAGATCTAGAGAACTCGGCAAATATTCGTATCAAAACTCTCAATTCAAATGAACGATCTCGCTAGAGAACTGAAAAAGCTCTTTCTTTTTTCCGTGTCATTCAACGATCTGAAAACCGCTCTAGACGCTAATACTGCGAAAATGTCTTAAAAGCTGAACAGCGTTATAGTCTCTATAAATCAGAATCAGAACCAGTTTACTCTTTCACGAGAATATAGACGAAGAGAGAACTTTAGTCGAAGACGAGAGAAATATAGCAACATGAGAAGAAGCGAACATAGAGCTTCATATAATTTAACGTCGACTGGATTTTCGCAAAATATGCCGTCGATCGTTCAAGAGAATGTAGTAGAGACCAACGCTACATACAACGATCAATAAAACGAGCGATACTACTTCGAGTGTTTCGAGCGAACAAAGAACGAAGAAGTCGATCTTTTCGTTGATTACTTTTTCGTAGACCGCTGTCTATTTATGGATGAACTAGTCAACCGTAAGTATTGCCATCGAAAGAACGATCAATAGTATTATGATTTTTAGAGCCGTGATCGATTTTCGCGATCGTTTACGCTTAGAAACAATCGACGCTAGTATGATCAGATTATAGGACAAGTAGTTAAAGGACTTTTTGACTACGATCTCAACAAACGCTCTAAAAATGCACAGAGAATCCAAGAATCTGTTCAACTTACTGCTCAAAAAAGAAGTAAGACTAGCGCCAATAGAGAAATCTTGAGAGGATCGAATCTATCGTCGCACACTTTCAACGGTAACAATGTCAACGTTCAAAGTTTTAGTAGAGCGACTATTGATGAGTTCTACGAAGAATTGCCGGTAAATACGATAACGGCAAACACGGTAACGACGAGCAAATCGAAGAGCAAAATTCAAAGCGCACGAGAAAACTTTCGACGAAGAGTAAAAGCAGAAGAAAAGTACTCAAAAGCCGGATCGCAACGACAAATCTCACAAGACGCTCAAAACGAAGAACGAGAGAAAATGGACGTGGATCAATCGAAAGATGAGACTTTGAGACAATAGTCCGGCGCTAGAAGTAATGACTCTACTGACGAAACTCTACCGCGAAGACTCTCTAAGAGCACAGCGTCGCTCCCAAGAATCCAAAAGAGAATGAAAATGATTACTAATACCTTGAAAACACCAAATTCTACTGCAATAATTGCTAATCAATAGCGAAAAGACAACGCTCACTACTTGACTCTGATGAATACTGAGACCGCTGTGGCAAGAGAAATGCTAGAAGTCGTTGATCCTATGAAACAGTTTTCTCAGAGTCTCCACAGAATGTCTAAAAAGACGAATCAGTCTGCTTCTGTCACTGGAAACTCTGTGATACTCGAAGCTAATCTCGTGGAAACCGATTTCTCGTCACTGATTAAAAGAAAGCACATTATCGTTGCTTTTAAACTACATTTCAATCTGTCTGAACCAATTGATTCGAGCGAAGAATGCGAAATGCTGAATACTAGAGCGAAGTACTGCATTGCTTTTACGCACATAGCTCGAGACCTCGGCAGTACTATTACAAACGTCGAAGATTTCCAGTTGTCTACTACTACTGGACAGAACTTCGAATTCGCCGAAATAGCGATCATAAAAGTAGAGATTGAGCACGGAATCGAATGTGAAATCTTTTTTTTTCTTGTAAACAGTGCAAAAAAAATCTTTTTGAAACAATTATTCGTCGCTACAATAAAGATGCAAATTGAATACAGAGATGATAGTTCGTAGAATGGCGTGTTTCGAGACTCTAAAGATCCCAACTCTATTTGCACGATTATAATTGTTTTTTCCTTGAAAATTTACTTGCGCCAAGCCACTAGAAATCGCTATATCCGCATGCACTCTCAAGTCGAAAAAGCATCGAAAGAAAAATACAACGCGGAAAACTAAGTACTAGTACTATTGAAAAACAATACAGCGCTAAAACTCGCGGACGGTTTTCACACTTTAACGAATTTCTTTCTATTTCTGATTTTTCACTAAACACTTTTAATATCATTTCATGCAAGACAAGCACGATTGAAACAAGCGCTACTAGTTCAGAGAAAGACACAAATAAAACAATACAAAAAACGAAATCATTTTTTTCGATTTTCTATGAGACGTTTTCTTTTTTTGACAGAGAAAAAGCAAACGAGATTTTGAATGAAAAAGTTTTCAACGAGAAAGCGAAAGAGTATTTTTCTGCAATGGCATTGCTATTCTTAGACGTGGACGTCATAGGAAAATATCTAAAAAACGGTGCAAAGCGCCAGTCACTTTACTCCATTGAAGAAGAACGAAATCGGAGGATTTTCGAGCATAGAAGCGAGAGAAAGACTCGAATAAAGAGAATAGTCTTGTCGTTGAACAATTCCAACCTAAGACCATTCAATATAGACGTTAACACGGCATATAAACTTAAGTCCAAAAAAATACGATTTGTCGATTTAATCGACGGAATTGAGAAAGCTTCTAGAGAACAGAAGAACTGATTCGAACGATCCAAAGCGCGAGAAACACTTCAAGAGCACACTGGAAAGTATGCAAAATACTTGCTACCGCGGATTGTCTCGATACTAAAAGGATCACGGCTTACTTCTGAGCGACTAACATCTCTATTTGTCGGGGACTGACTATAGGAATCTGAAAAGGAAATGTTCGATGAAATGATATTCAATCGTGAAAAGGCAATAGTATTTGACTGGAAAAAGATCTTTAAGATCCATGAAAATATCAGTTCGCTTGTTCGCATCAAGACAATTCAATACACGGCGTAGCAAGAAAAGAGTTTCTATTGCTCTAAGGCCTTGTTTCCGATTGTAGCAAAGATGTTTCAAGAACGACTCGATCGCGGAGTGCTCGAAAAGAGCGATAGCCTTTATCGGAACTCATGGTTTCTGGTCGCGAAAAAGGCCGCTGGGATTTACCGATTGATCAACGCGGCCATGAAAATGAATTCGATTACTTTAAGAGACGCTAATATATTTCCTTCCGTGGATGAATTTTCTGAGGAGTTTGTCGAATGCTTTTGCGCTTCTTTAATAGACTTCTTTTCTGGATACGATCAGTTCACGCTAAACGTTCGAAGTAGAGACATGACTGCTTTTATGACTTTACTAGGACTTCTGCGGATAATAATACCGCCTCAAAAAGTAACTAACTCTGTAGCTCAATTCGTTCGAGTTATTATAACAATTCTAGAAGACGTGTTTCTCAGAGTCGCGATACTATTTCTGGATGACGTAAGAGTCAAAGAACTCTATACGGACTACGACAACGAGTTGGCACTTTTAGGGATTCGTCGATTCGTCTTTAAACACATTCAGAACTTGGATAGAACACTGAATCGAATCGAGAAAGTTCAAGTTTGCATAAGACTCAAATCACAATTCTATTAAAACGGAATGATTATTGTTGGTTTCGTTTGCAGTTCTGGAGAGCGTTCTTTTGAAAGTGCAAAAGTCATCAAGATTCTAGAATGGACTAAATGTGACAATATCTTTGAAATCAAAACTTTCATTGGGATTTGTGTCTATTACAAGATATGGATTCAATATTTTAGTATTATTATCGAGTCGTTATATCGATTGACTAGAAAGAACGAACTTTTCGAATGAGGAAAAGAGCAGAAAGCCGCTATAGTACTTCTACAAGACAAACTTACGACGGCTTTAGTGCTTTGCAAAATCTACTACGATTCTGCAGATGAATAGAAAATGATTATTTTAGGTGTCGATACTAGTCAGTAAAGGTATAGAGAGACACTCGACTAGTATGACGACAAAGGACGGAAACGAGTAGCTCGATACGAGTTAGAACTCTAGAATGCTGCTGAGCGAAACTATGATGCGACAAAGAGAGAGTGTCGAGAAGTCTTGAAGTGCTTTCGCAAGTTACGGTCTTGGCTATATAGCGTTCACTTTATTTTTGAGACGGACGCCAATACGCTCGTCGCTCAATTGAATCGAGTAGCAACAGATCTTTTTGGCGCTTTGATTACTCGCTGACTCGCTTGAATACGATTGTTCGACTTCGAAGTCAAGTATGTTAGAGAAAGCACTTACACTGCTGTAGACGGATTATTCAGAAGACCGCGAATAGAAAACGACAACTCAAAGAAAGAAACAAATATCGATAAGTTTATTGCAATCGAGTTTGATTGCGTTGAAATAGTTTCAATCTCGACTAGAGAACGCAAAACTAGTCGAAAGGTTGAAAGTAGACCGTTTGTGATTGAAAGTGAACACGTGAAACGAGAATGTTTGCTTGAATTGTTAGATCAAATTTGAGAGAATTCTTTCAAACCCGGTATTTTTGGTTTTCAATCTCCGACATCGGTCGCATTTTCCGCATGCGCCGCATCAATCGCTCTCTCTGAGATCAATGAACCACTGGACAATGACAACGATAACAATGCCATCTTTTCTCTTGATGACAATTATTCGAACTATTCTCAAGATATTGCTTGGTATTTGATAACTCTAAAACGATTAGAATGGTTTTCGAGAGTGGAATTCCGCAAATTAATCCGAGAATCCGTTGATTACAGCGTTCGAGACAAGATACTATAAAGGAATACTACTAAGTCCTACTTATTTCGACTTGTTTTAGACGACTTAAAACAGCGTATAACAGTTATGATTGAACTATATGATAAGTCCGAACATGCTGAAAGAGAGAGTATTTACCATCGAGTGACTAGTCGGTACTACTGGAAAAAGTGCTACGAAGACGTTCGAGATTTTGTAGCAAGCTACAGCGACTGTCAGTACAAAAGCAAGAAGAGACACGAGGAAGCTCTGTACTCCCAGAGAGTAGTTCCGTTATTTTATTGCATTAAAATAGATGTGATTAAATTCTCGCAATGTAGAATGTTCGATAGTCTGATTGTAGCACGAGATGATTTTTTCGATTGAGTTGAGATTAAACCAATGAAAAATCCGACTTCTAAAAAGATTGCCAAATTTATCTATAATGATATCATTTGTAAGTACGGCGTTTTCGGTCACATAAAATTGAACGGAGAACTCGAATTCAAGGGAGCTGTCATCAAAAAACTGAATAGGCTCGAAATCAGGCGAATTACCATCTTCGCATACAATTTGAAAGCAAACGGGATGATTGAGCGAGAACATCAGTCTATTATTGTCGCATTGATTGCTTTGACGAAAGAAGGCAAAAAAAGCTGGTTGAAACACTTATCAACTGTCCTTTTTGCGGATCGAACGACTATTCATAGACCAACTGAGTGCACGCCATTCTACATGGTCTATGGCAGAGAAGCTGTTCTATTTGTTGAGACTCGATTTCTCACTTGGAAAACTCTCGACTGGAACGAAGTGCATAATCGAGCGGAGTTTCTTGAGTTGAGAATCAGGCAAATTGAAATGCGAGACGAGGATATAGAAGAATCGAGACTGAAGAAAGAGCGCAGTCGCAAGCAAAGTCAAGCATACTTCGACGCTTATTACTAAACACGAAAAGAACCAATTCGAGAAAGGGACTTCGTTTTGGCATATGATATTAAGCTCATTAATTAGAATATATCTAAGAACACCAAGCTGCTGTACAAGTGGCTGAGTCTATATCGAGTTCGTCAAGCAAATCAGTTGAAGGGGAGCTATCTGCTCGAAGAAGTAGACGGGACGGCAATCCGAAGGTTATATGCTGGGAATCGCTTGAAGAAGTTCGTCAAAAGAAATGAATACTGGGATTCTCTGGACAATAGCGAGAACGAAAATGCTGTTAAGTCCGTTGATTTCAACGATAATAAGAATGCAGATACAGAAGAGGAGGCGGCTAGGGAATTTCGTGATAGGCAGAGTACTCAAGAAATTGAGAAAGAAACTGGAATTGTGATTCGTGTTTTTGAATTTAGCGAGGTCGAGAGAGACAAATACATACGGTTCTCTGAAGACTAAGTAGATGAGAAGAACTCGTCAAACTCCGAGACAATAGCGATTTCTTAATCGGAAAGGAATTACTCTTTCTTTTTCTACTTACAGTAGTCTCACTTTTTTGTCGATTTTCTTTAGAATGCTTTTACTTATTTTGGCAGACTCTACTCACGCTTCGAAAGCCCCACTTTTCTCTTATTGTAGTCGGGACGGCTCTATCATATGGGAGGACGAGACTGCACTACTCTTTTTTTCTTCAGAAAATCCTAAAAAATCCTGGTCTTTGGGATCTACAAAGAACATTTTTTAATATATTCGAGCATTTTTAGATATATCTCGATACATTTGAATGCATTTCGACTACATCTGACTGCATTCAAGTTGCACAAACGTTCGTTGATGCAATACTTACTATGATTTATAAGAAAACTTTCTTCAACTCTTTTTCCTCTTTTCCTTAAAACTCTTTAACTACAATTTCTCAATCTCACGCCAACTCAAAAACTACAGTTTCTCTTTAGTATCATTCATTTCTCTTCTCATTTCTTTAAAGTTCTAATTTGTATCACTTTGCATACAAACAATTCTATCAATCGAACATACCTTATTCACTTGAGCACTTTACGACGATTCTCTTCAAGAATCTACACACGCTTCCTCTACAAGAACGATCTACAGGCACTTGCTTCTCCCATTCTTTTCCTTTCAAGATTCATTTAATACGTTTCATAAGAAATCAGTATAAAACTGTTTATTTAAAACTTTCAAAATTTTTTATTCGAAATTAGCGCTACGACATTTTAATCACATGCACCGGCACACTCTAAGAACCTTTCCCGCAAAAACAAACAAACTTCGCAACTCTCAACTATTCAAAACGCAAGAATATTTGTTTGCCTTTCTTGTGTAATTTCTTTACAAGCATAAGAACTCATAACTCTCTTCGATCTCACCAGTAGATCTTTTCTCTTCAAATTTACGCGTTCTTCACTTTCAAGATCCGATCAATTCATCACATTGCTTTTCTACGCGCAAATTCTACAACTCCAATTCTTACTCTCGAAGCTCTTACGATATTACTATTATGTCTCAAGAAAATGCTTCATCAAACCCCGAAGGCATGAGCTTCGCGCACAGAGAACGAGGCGAAAATGATCATAATGCGTTTGTACAAATCGTGCAGCGCGATCTCGATGATCTATAGAAGACTATCAGTAGACTGCCACTTGAAGAGAAAGTAGCTGCGATCAGTAATGTCAATAATGAACTTATGAAAACTAAGAACATAGTGAAAAAAGTTCTAATTGAATAGAAAGAGAGAATTGAAAATAGTACTGCCTTAGGATTTTCTGGGAAAATCCTGGAACAGTACACAGCTTTGAGTAAAAACTTTCTCTTTGAAGTGAGCAAAGTTGAGAAGTCGCGTGTCGCGCTCTAGCAAGCTCGATTTAGTCTGATCAAGACTCTTGATAGTGTGTTTGAGCGTTACAATCAGAAAATCTTTTCTCGAGTTCAAGTATTTCGACAATTTATCGAAAGTTTCATTGATGGATTTTACGGCAAGTATACATACTAAGAACTCGAGCAAATGTTCCGCATAAAGCGTTTTGCGCCTCGCGAAGTTATTAGAGTCATTGATATAGTTATCATCGAGAGAAACAAAGCTTGCAGTACGCTATTCACAAGAATACTTTTCCGACTTGTCGATTGCAAAAAGGCGTTGGTATACTTGAAAAATGCGAGCGACGATTTGATGATCACAGATCTAAATGAGACAAACTTGAAAGAACTGCGTTTTACTTTCTATTTCTGCGAACTTTTGATAATTAGAGAATATACTGAAGAACCTTTTCCGATCTTTGCAGATGAGTCTAAAGAATGGCCGATCGTCGCTATTAGTAGTATAAGCATTCGAGGCGCCAAGTCTCAAGAAGCTACTGACGCCAACACTTCACTTCCTTAGACAGCTCCGTTAACTGGCGATAACGACAACGACGACGATAACGACGATAACGATGTCACTATTGCTAGCCCTTCCGTGCAAAACTCTTTGCCTCCTCAGATCTCTCAAACTCCTCGAGCTCTTCGATCCGCTCTTTTTTCCGCTTCGGTCTCCACGCCAATCAAACTCAAGAAATCTGCTGCTAATGATAAGAAATACTACAATATGTCTACGCCTACGCTAAAGAGACACAAGACTGTTACTACTCTATCGCAGTCTGATATCACTTTATCCCGATCAACTCGCGAGTCTCGATCAAATAATATACGCCCGATAATTGATTGCGCGTGCGATATGAGCGATGCCTAAAAGTCAAACGTTGCCTTCTTTGACACTTTGAGCTTCGCTGATCGCGTTGAAATTCTAAGTGCCGTTTACAATGCTTACAAGTACTCGTTCACTGAGCAACTTTGTCGAGTTCACTGTATGACGCTTTGCGAGAATTTCGATTTGCACCTTGAAAACGACGGAAGACAAATTGAAATTATGAAAGTACGATTGTCCAAAATTTATAAGTTGTGCGCTGAGAGAAAAAGTTTTCGATTCGCTTAAATCCACTTTGACACTCGTTTCTAGTTTATGAATGTCCTTGCCATTTTTCAATATAGGCAGAAGACGCTGACGAAAGATCGATTCCAGCTCTCGCGAGCTTTTGTCGTCTCTACGCTTGTTTTCTCGATTAAACCGCCTATTGATCTAAAGGTTGCAATAGTTTTTACTTTGCAAGATTTCTTTAAATAGACGAAAAAAAAGAATATTTTACCGCTTCTTCTCAAGGAAATTGATATACTGAAATTCTACTACCGACGAACTTTTTTCAGCGAATTTTCTCTTCTGCACAATGCGTACTTCCTTCTCATCGTCCAGCTCTTGTAAACGGACTTCAGATTGTGACTATTGTTTTATCGACTTTCTAGGGACCATTTTTTTCACCTCGTTGCCTTTCCTCAGTCTATTAGACTCTATTAAGACGGCAAAATTGACCAATTCTTCTACGAAAAAGAAGTGAATATGTCCCAAGATCTAGACTTATTGTGCGTTGAACTTTTCCTTTCTGGCAAACTCCAAATGATTTATTCGCGGTTCGACGACTATAGAAAGACGATAAATTGATTGTTTCGATTCTTTAAAAGAACTACTTGAATAGATCTCTCTTCTAGTACTGAGAATCGAACTTTAGTTGAAAATCTCTTGAAGTAGACTCAGTCAAGCATTGTAAAAAAGGAATTTCAAAAATTGGAGCTGCACGTCTACAAGACAAAGACTTTTGTCGATCGAAAATACGCCGAGAATCCCAAGAACCCTAGTCCCCTCACTTCACTCTCCGTGAGTTTGGTACCTGTTAATACTGGCGGAAAAATCATTGGCGATACTACCTACGAGAAACTCAAAGAAGTTCATAACAAGCTTCGAGCTCTCTCCGAGAGTCGATTTCGAGAACTTCCTGACGACGAATCCTTTCTCGGTAGTGTCCAACTTGAAGAAGTCGGCGCAATATTCGATATAATCCGCTGCGCGAAACCCTTAGACTACTCTGCCGTTCGATATGAGATTTCCCAATGGTTAGACTATCAGAACTCGTCTGGTGATAGACATTTGCACACTCATTGGCAAAAACAAACTGTAACTCAAGTTAAGCTGGCCTTTCGATATCTTGAGATGAAAGAAATGGAAATGTTTCCTAGCAATAAGTCTTTCTTTAGATGCGAGACTGAGAGATTGGTAACGCCTGTAGAGAATGATCAAGAGTATCTAATTATCTCTGACGATGAGTCTGAGCCTGAGATTCGTCTGCCTCCTTTCCTTCCACTAAGTCCTAAAGGAAAAAGAAAGCAAACTGCAAAAGAGCTTAGCGCTGATAGAGATATTGAGAAGGCTGCCAGATTCTTGAAAGAGAACGACGATGATTTGAGAGATCTCGGGCTTTGAATTCTTTGCTTAGAGCGGGTCTTTTCTCTTTTTCTAGCTCTTTTCTTCGAGGCTCGGGACGAGCTCGTCATATGGGGGGACGATTGTAGTGAGGCTATATGCTCTCCCTTCAAAATCCTTGTAAATAGCTAGTTTCGAGGGCAGTGCTGGTCACGTGTCTTCTAGTACATAAGGAGCTTTCGCTCACTATAGACTAATCAACAACTCTTTCTACTTCTACTCTGACTGATTGATTGATTGATTTACGGATTACGAATTACTTCGGATGAGTCTAGCCCACTGGCTAAGACGAACTGACCTACGGTTGGGCCTTTTTGCTTTGTGCTCCATTGCTCTTCTACACTAGTAGCATCAAACTAGAAAGCAATTATATAACAGCGACAACTTGAATCCGGCAAAGTTTAATAACTTTGAATAAAAATTTATTAGAGATTAGGCATAAAACCGTAAAGCAATCGCAATACATTCCGTTTCTTTGCGCATAACCAATTCCGCAATAGACATTGTTAAGTACTTTGATGATACTATCAATTCTTCCGGCTCGAATCTCGTGGGAAGGTCTGTCGCTTTGAGCGGGTAGCGCAAATCATTGATCGTTACTATCGCTACTCTGAGGCTGCATTCTGAATGTGGCGGACACTGATAAAAGTTCAACTGCCTTTTCAAACTCCACAACGAGCACCAGTGGAACAGCGGGCAGAGAGAGAAGCGGAAATGGCGCATGAAACTTCTACGAACAAAAGAACCGCGATAGGGTGACAAAGACTCAACACTTGTACGTAGTAGAGCTTTATACTTTGCGAGTATTACTTACGAACTTGTAGTTTTTTAAAAGTTTGATTTATTTGCAAATTAGATTATAATATTATTTTAAAACTAAGATTGAATTAAAATATTAATATTCGATAAATTAACGCGTTTTAAAATACGTTTTATATATTAAATTTTTAATTTAAATAAAATTTAATTAATATTAAATTCGATTATTAATTTTATTTTATTTTATATATAATAAAATTAAATTATATATTTATATTATATATTTATATAATATTTTTAATTATTTTTAATAAATAAAAAAAATTTAATATATTAAAAATACGTAATTAATATTATTTTCAAATTTAATTAATACAAAAAAATATCAAAAAAAGAAACGTTTTGTCCTGCCGCAATATGCCTTGCATTTATAATCATACCACCAATAATAGCCTGCGCAATTAACAGTTTGAGAGGCGGGCCTAGTCACCTGACTAAGATATTGGAAAAAAAGCAAAGCAAGACATTTTGCTGGCTGATCTAGCCTCATCTCCTTTGAAGTAAACATCACATCCCTCGATCTCAACAGCATTTCTACGTCGAATCAGCTCGCAATTCTCTCGCCACTGAAACATTACTAACCCAGACATCAAAGACAGTATGGCGGAGCTAACCCAGAAAGACACTCAGGGAACGGGAGATGTCATCGCTAGCCCAAAGCCTAGTAGTTCGACGGCGACCGAAGCTTTGTCTCAGCTACAGATCAAAGACCCCGCAGAATACACTGCGGGAGAAGCACCAGAATATACGCTAGAAGACCCGAATCGAGATGATTCCACAACGTGGCTGGGGCTAACAGACGAGAGTTTTGTGCCTCTGCAGCTTTCTCCCAAATGGATTGACCTAGATACCATCCGCGGATGGATCCGGACCTGCATTAATGATCACGGCCCTGAATGCTGGCCGTTGGAGATGCTAAGCGGCCTTCCAGTTTGGCTTATCGATGTTAAAGAGCAGTGTCTCATCCCGGCCACCGCGCAGCACACATACCTGGCTCTTAGCTATGTATGGGGTCAGGCTGAGTCTTCTGAGACTACGAAATTAAATATAGTCGCTTTTCAAACTCCTGGTGCATTTTCCCCAGCCAATCGAGACGTCGAGATCCCAAAGACAATTCGACACGCCATGGGCCTTGTCGACCTCTTAGGCGAACGGTACTTGTGGGTTGACCGGCTATGTATCTGTCAGGATGACGAAGAAACAAAAGCATCGCAGATAGATATCATGGGCGATATCTACGGCAATGCTCTCGTAACCATCATTGCCGCAAGTGGATGGGATGCTAATCATGGGCTCCGGGGGATCAAGGGCGTCACTGAACCACGAGACCTCGCACCGAATGCCGGTGATGACTATTTCAAGTCGATTGAGCCACAGTCCTCATTTTGGGTGTGTGGAATATGTCCAGTTCATCCATGCTTACACTAATCTGTAGTGCAGTATTCCCGCGGATGGACCTTCCAGGAACTATTCTTTTCACGCCGAAAACTCATGTTTCACTATCAAACGGCTATCTGGGAGTGCTCCTGCGCCCTACGGCATGAGATCCACGGGTCACAGAATGTGGGTTTGCTTCCTGCTACGGTGAAAGTGAACCCTGGAGGGTTCGAAAGGCTTCTGAACCCAGGACAACTATCCTTCGTCGGTGAGACGGGTTTGAGACTCTGGTTTAGTATGATCAATCAGTACAACGTTCGAGATCTCACCTATCCCGAAGATGTCTCACGAGCTTTCGCTGGTGTAGTCAATGCCTTCACTAAAGTAGCCATTCCTGGTGGTTTTTTCTGGGGTCTTCCCATCGACCGCTTTGATGCATCACTTCTTTGGATTGCGTCGGAGCCTCTAAAGAGACGCCTGCCAAAAGACACCGAATCTGAGGCTCCACCAAGTTGGTCATGGATGGGGTGGCAAGGTCGCATTAGTAATGACGCCTGGATGGATCTGCAGTCCCAGAATGACTATCCAAACTCCTGGAGGACAACGCTGGAAGTTTTGTCACCGGAATGCGAATGGCTGTACGTGGAGAGTGTCCCGAATGAAACCCCTTCTTACCCTCGTCCTATCCACCAGGGCAGTCAAGCCTTACGGCCACGGCCATATCTGATAACTCACGCAGAAATTGCAACGTTCAAGATCAACGACAACCCAATGTCGTTCAACGATTCCGCCGCCGATGGGAACCACATGACCGTTAGGACAAGGATATTGACAGATGCTGGCGGCAAATTCTGTGGGGCGCTGATGGGCGAGTCTGAACTCCAAGTTCATGAAGATGGGTTGGAAGTTGAATGTCTCGCTATATCCAGCTCTACAAACAAGCTTATGGGTGGTGGAACCTGGGAGGGGTCTGTCTGGAACTCTAAGAACTACTACAATGTCCTCTGGGTCAATAGAGCTGATGATGCATTTACTCGGCAAGGCATTGGAAGGATCCTTAAGAGTGCGTGGGATGCACATGAAGAGAAAAGCTTCGAGATCGTGAAGCTGGCATAATATTACCACTGAGGGTGGAGAGGAGGGTAAAAGGTACAAGATAAGGGCCATGCCCGAAAGGGTTTCTTGGCCGTCTAAGTTGTCTAGCGAAGGTGTACGGGCTGCGTCCTCCGACCATTATAAATATGAGCCTTCCCTTTCAGGTATCGCCAGCCATCTTGATCTTCTCATCGCCGTCAGACCAGCATTCACTCACGGACCCACTCAATCCATTCCGCTATGCCGTACCAACTCCGCAATCGCGCTCGTGTATCAAACACAGAGCCAACTTTATCAAGTGTGGGAGGGGAGTAATATAGGGTTACTAGCACTATTAGTAGCAACCCTTGATTCAATAGCCCAAAATGCGGATTTTATCGCATTTTAAGTTTAGAATATTAAAAACGAAAACTTTGATTATATTTGGTTTTATATATATTTATAATATAAAAAAAAATATTAATTTTATTAATTTATTTTTATTTTAAATTAATATATTTAAACCGCAATAGTAATATTACATTGAGAGGCCCGGAACGGCCTGCGGTATTGAATGCGGCCTATTGCAACCTATCACAAGGAGAAAAAGCAAATCCTAAGACGATTTACGGCGGCGTAGATTGCGAGGTGTCTGTGTGGAGAATTCACAAAACTGGAGAACTCAAGACAGCTACCGTTTCGGGAACTCACTATACCACCAGGCCATTCAAATTACTTCCGCCATCGTTCCTTTCACCACGCAGTCGTCAGATATTTAACTCAGTCACTAGAGGCCTAGCTTATAGTGCATAAATCAAACAAGTCTCGTCTGGATAATTGCGCTCTTCAGTAGGCTGAGCTATGCCTGACTTGCGGACGAGCAAAGCCATATACTACTTAAACAAGCTCCCAGACTCACGTTATCGTCCAAAGCCAGCTGAACCTAGTATGCATCTACTGTCGAGCTATAGCTCACAACTTTGAAGATCTCAACTTCGTGCTATCGGTTCTCCTGCCCTCGTCCGCTTGCTCCGCAACCGTCAGGTCTGGGAATTTCGCGGGCATAATACGCCTCGGTACAGCTCCCTCAACAACCGAGTATTTCGAGAAATCCGTGACCCCCTCGACTCTTCGCAGAAAGTCTTCATCAAGGTCCAACAATCCATTGACTTCGGAAACAGGGGCTCGGAGCATGGCGAGTATAGCATCAGAGTAAATGGAAGGTTTGCGGAGGTCGCGGACCGAGTCTGGGTAAGTCTTCGTAATCTGCCCTGTAGCCGCGGATTCAATGGACTATTGTTGTCAGCTTCAATTCTGCAAGGAGAGTATAGGTCGCCTACCGAAGCAGGCCAAATGCCAGTGACAGCCATATCCTTCTTACCCTCGCGCTCCCAGTCCATAGCCAGTCCCTTGACAAGGACACTCATGCCCACCTTCCCCATCGCATATGCCGTCTTTCCTCTGAAGAAGCGCGAGTATATGGGAGGACAAACAACAATGACCCGTCCCTTCCAGCCATTGTTCTTGAAATGTGGGAGCGAAGCTTGAATCGTGCCATACAGTCCCTCCGGATTGATCCGTTGCATCAACTGGAACCTTTTCATAGGTGTATTCTCCACCGACGCCCACCAAATCGCTCCTGAATTGTAGACTACGACATCGAGGTGACCGTAAATCTGCCATAGCGTTAGCCTCGTGCTCAATATCCCGTGGAGGGAGAACAACCAACCTCGACCGTCTTGTTCACAAGCTTCTGTACACTCTCGTAGTCTCTCGTGTCGCAAGCAATAGCAATTGCCTGCCCACCAGCTTCGCGGATCTCTCGCTCGACGGTGCTGATAGTTGATTGCTGGGAGTTCGGGTCGGGAGGGAATGGCTTCGCTGCGTACGCGTCGCTGGTAGACTTCGCAGACACCACCACTGTTCATCATTAACAAAGATCCTCCCCATACTAGACCCGCAGACATACCAATGTACCCATTCTTCGCCAAGTCAATAGCAACCTGTCTCCCAATACCCCTCGAAGCTCCCACCACAAGAGCTACCTTCTGATCTTTTGCCACCATGTTGTCGTCGCGTTTTCTGCCAATTGTTGGATCTGCTCAAGTATAATCGATTGGACTGTCCTGATGAGCGAACATAACGCAAGGCGTTGACATGCTGGCTATATGCTCGCTGCTTGACATAGAAAGTATGTTGTTTCGTGATCATTATTCGGCTTCAGGAAGTTTAGTGATCAGTGCCTCGGCTCGTGGCATGCATCGCATTACCGTCTTACCTCACCTCCAACACCATGTATTTGAGGAGAAGAGATGGATCTGGGGAATACGATTGAGAGTCTTGGGTTGACCTCTTTACGCGCAATTGATTTGTGATCGATTTGTTATCTTTCGTCGTGATCTAACAAGGGTTTCAGTGACTCTTGGTTGAAGAGAAAGCCCCACGTCAGAAGCTATGGGAGGGCATATTGATTGTTATCTCGATTGCGGTACGTCTTCAAGTTTTTATTTTCTTCCTTTCGTTATCGTTTTAAATGAGCTCTACATCTCAATAAGTTCATAAAGCTAACCTATTAAAGCTTCATTCTACGGAACAATTGCATTCAGCTACCTCCTCAAGAACCGAAAGCTCCTAGCTGGTCATGATGTCGACGTTGAGTAAGTTACACACTCTTCTCACAGCAGGGATTACTAAGAATCTCATAGATTCCATCCTGTATTTCTTGGAGGAATAAATGTTGGCAGCGGTATGTCTTTCCTGCCCTCGATTGAGTCCCTCATCTCATGTACCCAGGAAACAAACCTCCGTGGAGTCTTCCAGCCAAAGCCAAATATGGCCAATTCGATGGTGATAGAGCAAAGAAGTATCATGGAATGGAGAAGATTTCAGCTCCTGACTTTTTCCCTCCTCTGACTCTTTTGGTTTGTGCATCCTTACTGCTTCGATCAACTCGACCCTTTCCCCCTTGTCACCTACTTAGACAGACACTTACAACCTCCAGCCACAACGAGCACTCTGCTTCATAAAAGCCAACCACCCCAACGACAAATTCGAGAAGACCTGGGCTCGGCTCTTCGACGCAATGTGGATAGATCACATCGACATCACCGTTCCAGCCGACCTCGCTTCAGCCCTCACAGGAACCAAACTCTATAGCGAGGAAGAGGTAGAAGCGATTATGAAAGCTACACAGGAGAAGGAATGGAAAGATAAGCTGCTAGCTAATACGCAGAAAGTGCTTGATCAGGGTGCTTTTGGTGCGCCTTGGTTTTGGGTCAGAAATGCGAAGGGGGTTGAGGAGCCTTTTTTTGGGAGTGATAGGTACGCCTTTCTCTCCCAAGTGCTTCGTTTGTTGCAAGAGCAGACACTCTGAATAGCCGGGGTGTTCGTCCGAAGAAGAGTTGAAACGAAATGGAAAGTTCGAGGCTGACTTGCAGTAGATTTCATTTCATGTGGGAATTTCTCGGAATCCCATGGCAAGATATTGCCATCATTCCAAAAGGAGAATCGAAGCCCAAGTTGTGAGAATGTTTTTATAGCCTCAGCGGATTGTTGATGTACTTGTACATTGCATACTGTTATTCCAGGATTCCATTCTTCGCGACCAAACTCCTTAGCCTTTATTCTGGCCCGCCTCGGATTCTCGGAAGAGAAAGACATTATCAATTTCCACCCTTCCTTCTTCCGCCTCTGTTTTGAGAGCTCATTAATTACCACACGGAAGAATTACACCCCATCTTTTGCATAAACTTTCTTTTCTTTTCCTCTCCATCCGGTCCGGTCACGATTCAAGATGATGTCGATCCCGCCAATCCGGCACCTTCCCCCCTAGCCTCTCCTTCAAACTTCGCGCAAAACACTATCTTTCACTCGGCCGACACTAGGACACTCGATCCACAGCGCTTCACAGCGAAACGCCGCTCTAGAAAGTCCCTAGAAACACTTGCAGCGCCTCGGCATCGTAGAATAGCCGAGTTTGTTGATATTTTTGTTTCTAGCTGCCGGAGTTAGTGATGCTTAGCTTGAGCGTTGTGTATGCTTGTTACATCATTGAGAGTCGAGAACCTTTAGGATAGGGAGTGCCTTGGTATAGACTTGTTAAGAGGGAATGTCCGCGTCATAAAACTTGTGTTAATGATATTTTCTCTATTTGCTTGAATTCTCGGAGTCTTTGTTGGCTTGACCTCTCATCGCTTCGGCCTGCTACGAGAGAGCGGTTGTTGATATTGCAGTTGCAATTTCAGTCACCTCTCAAGCCCTCTCAGCGTCAAGTAATTCTCTATGACTACACTCCTGTCGACATCTCTATCTCTCCAACACCGAACCAGAACTCACTCCAACAACGTTCTCCTAAACCGCCAAAATGTTTGACCTAGCACCCCACCCATCCGCCCCCATCAAACGTACCCGCACATCAGCCAACGTCCAACTCGGCCCAGAACGCTACCTCCCCCCTCCTCTCCAAGAATCCAAATCCGCCTACCTCGTCGAGCCCACAGGTCCAAATGACCCAGCCAACGCAAAGTCATGGAGTCTTCCACGAAAAATGCGTTCCGCCATCGTCCTCGGCTTTGCACCCTCGTCGCCTCTTGGGGTTCATCCGTCTATTCATCCGCCGTCACACCTGTATCCATGGAGTTTGGAGTCTCGGGCGTTGTGGCTATATTAGGATTGACGTTATATATTTGCGGTTTCGCAACTGGACCGTTGGCTTTTGCTCCTTTGTCTGAGTTGTATGGGAGGAAAATGCCGATTGTGGTAGCTTGTTTCGTGTTCACCTGCTTCATGTTCGCAGCCGCCACAGCCAAAGATTTCCAAACGTTGATGCTATGTCGATTCTTCGCTGGTGTCTTCGCTTGGTGTCCCTTGGCTGTAGTGGGAGGAGCATTCAGCGACCTATTCGGGAACGAGACTCGCGGAATCGCAATCGCGTTTTTCTCGGCATTGGTATTCATCAGACCCTTCATCTCCCCCATAGTAGGAGCATTCATCACAGAATCTTATCTCGGATGGTGATGGACAGAATACATCACCGGCATCATGGGAGCCCTAGCATTGGTCCTCGACATCCTATTTCTCGAAGAAACATACCTCAAAACCATCCTCCAAAAACGAGCTGGCAGCATCCGAAAGGAAACAGGGAATTTCGCAATCCATCACGAATCTGAAGAAGAGGTTATCGATTTCAAAGATTTGGTACACAAGCATTTACTTCTTCCTCTCAAACTCCTCTTTCGAGAACCGATCGTCTTCCTTATCACCATATACACAGCATTCATCTATGGAATCCTGTACCTATTCCTAGAAGCGTACCCTATCGTCCTCGCAGAATACAGAGGAATCAACGAAGCAGTCGCCACCCTCCCCTACATCGGTCTCATTCTCGGCGTCCTCATCGGCTGCGGAATAGTCATCGCATTCGAACCTCGCTACAACAGAAAATTGAAAGAGAACAACGGTCTCCCTGTCCCTGAACAGCGCTTGCTACCGATGATGGTTGGAGCAATCCTTTTCCCCATCGGCCTCTTCTGGTTTGCATGGACAGGCAACTACCCCAGCATCCACTGGATAGTCCCCACCCTCTCGGGCCTCCTAACCGGCGCCGGGATTATGACCATATTCCTCCAAGCCCTAAATTACCTCATAGACGCCTACCTCATGGTCGCCGCATCCTCCATCGCCGCCAACACCTTTTTGCGCTCCTTCTTCGGCGCCGGCTTCCCTTTATTCGCAACGCAGATGTTTCACAACCTCGGAGTCGACTGGGCTGGTTCCCTGCTCGGCTTTCTAGCCGTAACGTTTCTGCCGATACCGTTTTTGTTTTATGCGTTTGGGGAGAAGTTGAGGAAGGGGAGTAAATATGCGCCGACGGATTTGGGGAAGGGGAAGAAGAGTGATAATGAGGAGAGTGGGAGTGCTGGTGGGAGTGAAGGCGAGGGTGAGGGGAAGGAGTAGAGCGTAGGGATGGGAATTGAATAGGGAGGGGGGAAGAAATGATTGATTGATGAATGTTGATGAGGAGTGTATTGGTACTGGTGTTCGGATATTGCTTGAGCGATTGCATGGCGTGCATCTTTGACGAGTTTTAAGAATTTTGCATGTATCAAAAGCCATACATAAATGGAAGAACTTGCCTGCCTTGTGTGTACGATGAGAGATGAACGAATATAATGTAATGCCTGCATCTTTTCAAGCTGACCTGTTATTGGAGGCACTCGCCCTGGAAGTACCGCGTCCGGAAGTCTGGAAGTGTGGATGAGCAGATGGTTGACATGATATGTATTTTATGTATAAATATATTTTAGCTATGTATATATATAAGTGTTTTCCTGACTCGAAACAACCCTTGAGCCCATCCATGTCATGATAATCAGTCCAAATACGACCTCGCCTCGCCTGTGCCAAAGCCAGATTTGTTCGACCTTCCTCAATGACCGACATGGTCTTCGACAGCCGAGGCCTTTGGTCCATGTCGAATTTGTACCGGTTCCAAATCTTTTCTAGATCAGAAGGCTTATTGCAAGTCGAGGCCATCGATGTCCTAATTGTCCCACCATATCGGGTCGCCTTCGTGAAATCTCCCGATCACCGATGTCTTTCCCGACTCCACCGAACAGCTGCACCCTCTTAAAAGAGGCCCTCAAACAGCGGTTTTCTCCTCACTCATCCTCTTCAGCATTTCTCCAATTTTAATAAAAGAAATTGGCTTCGTCAAGAAATCATCAAATCCACTCTCTTCCGCCTCAACCCTGTCCCGCCGACTCGCCAGTCCCGTGAGCGCGACAATAAACGTACGATCTTTCTCCAAATCCAGTTTCATTATCTGACTCTGCTCATCAAAGCCACCGTCTTCTGAACTTTCCGTCCCCATTAATTTCCTCTCAGTGGTTGCTGCAGCTCTCCGAAAAACTTTCCTCTCAAGGGCTCGAATCGCTCTTGTTGCTTCGAATCCGTTCATGTTCGGCATCGAGATGTCCATGAATATTATATCGAACTGTTTTTCGGAACCTGCTTCTCGGACTGCAGCTACTGCTTCAAGACCATCGCGTGCAGTGACGACGGTGTCAGATTTCCGTTTCGCCAGGTACCGCTGGAGAAGCTGTAGATTCAGCGCATTGTCGTCCACGGCCAGGATGTGCAACGACTTTGCCGTCTCCGTAAAGGCAACACCTGATTTCTTAGGCTGTGGAAGCTGGAGTCTGCCGAAAGTGGAGGGCGGAGGCATTGTGGAGGGAATACATTGAGTCGCTGAACCATTCTGGGAGTCTAAAGATATTTGTGATAGCGCGTTGATGCTTGCGTCTAGCTGATCGTTGTTTCTTGAATGGACTTCTTGTGAAAGAATGGTGTCGTCTCTCTTTTCTAATTCCTGTGAGTCTACAGATATTGGCGTGTTCGAAAGTGTTGTTTGTGGCGTAAATCCATAATCCGTCAATATGATTCCATTCATTATACTTCTCTCTTCTGGCGACCCGAGAGGGGTTTGCGTGGCCCGATTGACATGAAATGCGCTCATCTCGGCTGCCACGGTTGACAGTTCCGGGTCCATCAGGGCCATGAGGCAACGGGCGAGTCTGAACGGTCCCACGGGTGGACGAATGTGGCCGATAGCGTAGTTGCGATGCGCCCCAACTTGCTTAGCTGAACACGACACGTCATTGTGAACGACGAGGATTCGTTGCCCTTTTTCATAGCCTCCCTCGTTTTGGTGATCGGTGATGACGAAATCTGCGGAGCTGGTGCTTGTTGTGAAGCCAAACCATTCCACACAGTATTTTTCTATGCAAGCCCAGGTGATGTCTTTAGCTCGAGTGTCGTTGTCTTTGACTCGTGACAAGCGGATGGATTTTGTGCTCGCTCGAGCTTGGACTTTCGCGATGCATTTCTGAGCATCAAGTAGAATTTCCTTCGTGCTGCTTGGCTCCATATGGTCGAACATCGGGGCCTCGACCTTCTCGACTGGTATGGTGACCTCTACTTCTGTGCCCTTCCCAACTTGACTTCGAATGGAGATTTGACCGCCGAGTTGATTCACAATGCTCCAGCTAAGAGAAGATCAGCATTAATCATCTCACAAAGCTCACAACGCTTACACAATTGAAAGTCCCAGCCCTACTCCTGGAGCAAAACTATCCTCTTGTGCGAAAGGGTGATAAAGCTTGCGCTCCATATATTCCGTGGACATGCCACGCCCGGAGTCTCTGATCTTGAGATAAAGCACATTGCCGAGTGAGCCGTTGTGGCGAGATTGGGCATTTTCCCGAATTCGCATTTGAACCATGATGTAGCCAGATTCCGTGTATTTTAGGGCGTTGCCAAAGAGGTTCATTACTACACGTCTCAAAGCTCCTATAACAGCGGTGAGCAAAGTCGTAGCCGATAGAGTGAACAAAGACACACCTGCTTGGATATTATAATACCAGTCTCTCCGCTCGATATCAAGAATTATATCCAGCGCGGCGCGACGACCGCGAGGAGCGTGTGCTTCTGCTGCTGAGCGAAATTCTCTTGAGATGGCCGAAGTTGGGTCATCCGTTCCACGAAATTCGCTGGCGGCGATCATCCCATTGCAGATGTCTTCGCATAGAAGGGCCAGATTGGTCACTTGAATAAGTTCATTGATGATGGCTCCTGGCGTGCCTCTATTAGTCTCAAAGCAAGCCAGTCTCATTAGATACTCACCCTTTTGGTTGCCCGTCTTCTCAAAAGAGTTGATCTTGCTGTAGTCAAGAACATGATTAATGGTATCCTGACTCGGGCGTTAGCCACCGTAACATGATACATATTGATATCTTACCAAGAGTGTACCACTGCAATTGGTGATAGTGGAAATGAATTCCATTTGTGATGCATCAAGATCCGAGTCACGAAGAAATTCGGCGCTTGCCAGAATTCCATGCAGAGGACTTCGGAACTCGTCTTGGAAGAGTCAGCTATATCTTTGGAAGACAAGAAATGAAACTCACGAGAAATGCTACTGATAAAATCAGACTTCATTTTGTTCGAGGTGATAGCGTCGAGGCGGCTGATCTCAACCATGACACTGTTGGTGAAGGCTGACAGATATGCAACTTCGGATTCAACAGTGAAGACAGGGACAGCAGATCTGCTCCAGACAAAACACCCTGAGTACCATCGTTCTAGATCATTCCGTTAACTGACTGAAACTTCCGGAAGCAGACTTTCTTACCCCCAGCCGTATCCCAAAGAGGCAAAAAGATGATTTGCCTAGCTTTGTGGAAGATTCGAGATAATAGAGTGGCTTCTGCTTTCTGGTGTGTAAGATTGATAAATGGAACTGATTTTCTCCTTTCTGACGGACTACGGCCAGCCGTCTCCTGCAATTCGTTCTGCTGTTCCAGAGATGAGAAGTAACCTTCCTCATCAGTATACCACACGTTACCTTGCGGATAGGTATTAATCAACGCTTGAAGGGTCTTGGCGTCGAGGACGTTTGCATCCGGATCCCAAGTTGCCACTCTCGCAGCAGACATGGCCAAAACCTTGGCAGCTTTGTGGTCATCACTAAAGCTTCGAGTTGACTCTTGAGAGATCTGCTGACTATTTCCGTCTTTCTTGGACAGAGTGGGTCTGCGGTTGGTGTCATTAGATCTTTGCCTTTGCTTTTCTTCACGTTTTACCAACTCGACATGAGACCCGATGTCCGTTGCGCTGTCTAAATATGCCTCGGTGTTTCCAGTTTCAGAGTAACCTTTTGCGGTATCGAGGAAAACAACTCCTCCGACAGTCAGTTCTAGAGACTCCTGAAGTATGTTTGCAGCTTGGTCCAAGGCGGAACGGATCTTGTCAAGCACTGATTCCTTCGCAATGGCATTGGAGTCTGTGGGTTGTGACTCGTTGCTTGCAACTGGTGTAATGTTGTCGATCGGCTCATTCTGGTTGGTTTGGGTTGCGTCTTTGTTGACTTTAGCAGCGTCATCATTCGAGGTATGTTGCGCCGTGCGTTCAAGGAATCGAGCAATTCCTTTGCTCATCAAAGCAACACGACGTCGCTCAGCAGCTTCTCGTTTTGTCTCAAGATGCTTCATCACATTAGAAGCTTGTTGGTGCAGAACTTCTTGGGTCAGCAAAGACAACAAGGGTGGGTAAGCGGACACTGACATTTTCTTTGATTTAACGTCAAGCCGTCTCGCACCTTGTCGTCGAAAAGAAAGAACGAGCCGATGTTGATCCCATGGTTGGTAGTGATTGGCGTTCCAGCATAGAATCGGTAGGAAACGATTGTCCCATCGACAACCGGGAGTGAAGCAAATCTCCCATCCTTGCTCAGGTCATTAACGATGAAGCATGGATACTCATCTTGGCTAGGATCAAGAGCCAATGTATTCTAGAAGCGCCAAGTTAGATATATCTCAACAGATGGAAATGGTGGAAGCACATGCCTCACATAAGCCGCCGGGGGTTGGGACGGTCGAGCAGCCAAACCATTTGCCGGTTGTGAGCACATCAACGTCTGAAGTATCATGTTGTTCCGAGCCTACGCGAAGAGCACCAGCAAGAAAATATTGAGTCCCTGTTGAGAGCTGAGAAATGCTCCCGAATTGTTCGACAACAGGTCACGTACCTCGATCAACCAAGCTGCGGTGTACTTTAGCAGGGCATACCGCGTGACATGGATTGGAAATACATACCTCACCATAGCATGAACGCCTTTGAGACGCCACTTCATCAAATTAGTATAGTAAAAAGATATTTTTGCTAGTGGGAGCTCCAGGAGTTAGGAGCTGTCTCAAGAGCTTGCATGCAAACGGATGAAGTCCGTCTGTTCTTGATGTCTCGGCTCTAGAGATAGCTCCAAGCTCCCGGAGCTCTCATACAAGGGAATTGCAAAATTGAACGGAAATAAGTACGCACAACAAGAGTTTCAGCGTACGCATCCAGAGCGCCATCGCTGTTCAGAGTCTCATTGAAGTTGTCTTCAATCGTGGAGTTGACAGAACTGAGAGGAGCGAAAAATCTGGAGTGCCTTGTCAGCCAGATCACGGGGCAAGCACGATCGTCAAAGATGCCCGAAGCGGATATTCGAGTTCCAGTAGGGACCTTACTTCCTCAATTCCAACGCTCGCTGGCTTTCAGTCATGCTTCTGCTTGGATCTTCTCCATTTGCACTGATGTTGGCTTTCATTGTGGCCTGGTGCAACGTCCCGACCGCTGCTGCCAGACTGGATGGCGTTTCAATCGCGCTACTTTGGCATTGCTGATGACGGGAACCCGGATCATGGGAGATGCCATTCTGAGGAGGTGTGGCCATAATTTATTATTTGGCTGTGCAACGCCAGCCCTCGATGGAGAAGCAAAACCATCTTTGCCTGCGACGCAGAACCCTTGCCACCATGGGCCACCATGGGACAAAGATCTAGAACGATCGGTCGTTGGTGATCAACTAGGCTACGGAAGGGTAACTTGCATTTGATGGAGAGTCTGTGGATATTGATACGAGCAGTGCTTCCCTGGTCAGACGTGACAGGTGTTCCGCGCAAGGGTGACTTCATACCCAATTTTTAGTGGTCTCAGAGGCGTCATTATCATAAGCGTCAGCTGCAAGCCACACCCAGTTGTTGCTACATCTTCAAAATCAGGGTTCCTGAAATTACTTCGGTAAAAGAAGGGTCCAGTCCCTTGGTTTGTGGTCTCTATCAGATCCTTTGCGGATTCATGCGGAGGTTATCAATCAGTCTTCAATTGAAACGAGTTGCTTTTCCTCATCGTGATACTCAACAGCTCATGGGCAGAATCAGACAAGTTCCGTTACCGATCCCAGCCCAGCATATCACGAATCGAGTTGTCTTCAGAACCTTGGGGTTCTTCATACACGATGCAGCTCGCTCTTTGTGGCGCGGAGACAAACCCCGAGAACCTTAATGTAAATGCTCGGCGCGTGGGAAGCCTTGAGTGAGGAGAACGATTGGCTCGTATTAGTACGTTCATGCTTGACGAGCTCGTTCGGCATCTTCCAGAAGTGCGCCAGCAATGCCTGTCTGTCACTGCACGGCAAATAAAGCTTCGTGACATGCGCCCCGTTTGAGGCTGGCAAGCCTTCAAGCCTTGTCACAGCGGAGAAGCTTTTGACGAATGAAGCTAAACAACGAATTTGTTGGGTTTCTTCAACGCAGCAAGACGTTTTTTTGGGACCGAGTATAAATCATACCAAGAATCGTCCGATAGCCCGGCTCAACCAAGTAAGATTGTATCCGACCGGGATCTGCGGTAAAGAAAGGTTTCCGATCAATAGGAAAAGAAAAATAGGGTGATCACATGGCTACACTAGTCACATCCCCTCATGTAGGACAAGCCTTAAGAATAAGAAATCTACTTCACCTCTCCGTCTCTGGCGCTCTGCAGTGCTGCGTCTTTGTACTACCAACTTGGCCGAAATATCAACGGGACCACTCGGCCTGCGGCAAAATCTCCTCCCAAGATGATGATCCATCAAGCTCATCGTAAGAACCATAGTCGGGAGGTAGAGCGCGTATTCCGAATGGCGTGTTCCAGGCACGAGTGTCTGGATGGTTGTACGAACAGCTGCCTTCAACATTCCATCTTCCACACTCCCTGGCAGATCCGTACTTTCCATAGAAAAGTATAGTAACCGAAAAGTATCTCTTAGATCCTTCACCGTAAATCTCTCTTCATGCTCAAACGTTTTGTGATTTCCCCATATGTACAATGTCCACTCAAAGGTCCATCTTTAATGGTGACCCTCAGCATGACCCTCTCCGTGTCCGTGATCATCGTTCAAGAACATGTATTCATATCCGCAGTATGCCGCAAATGCTACCGTCGCGATGCCCAAGCCTGGGAAGCTGCCCTTGAATCGATTCCATCGGGTGAAAGGTCCTGTGTATCGCCATGCTTCTCTGTAGTCAACCCATCAGCATCAATCCTTCATCCTGTGCCCTTCTCTAAGCTCAGCTAAAAGTTCGACTCACGCTCGTGCCCATGGATCGTTTGCTGGTGTGCCTGCTGATGCGGCGAAAGCTTTGGGGTCGAAGCCAGTGAGGTTCGGTCGGGGACCAGCTCTTCGTACACTGTGTATCCAGGTCAGCAACTTCATTAATCCCATCTCCAGAACCAATTGACTCTACATACGCTGAGAAACGCATCTTAAAGTCTGTGTCGTCCACAAGGCTGTGATATTTTGAGGCTGTAGATGCTCCTCTCCCAGTAATCGAGGTCGAAGCTAGGGCTTGGCAGTCTAGACCGCATTTAGTAAGGCCAACCTTGAGCTCCCGACCTCCGATATCTGGACAAGAGCCAGCCCTGGCATCACGAACTTCGAACATTGACAACGACTTCACCGCGATCCTACAACCAGCGCATGTACATACTCACCTTCGTCGTGCCCACAAGCTGCCAATCTACTCTCTGCGAATAAACCACGAACCACTCCCCTTCTCGCGCGTCACGCAGCGCCCATGAAAACCGCACACCTCCCTCGATCTTTCTGGACTAGCACACATAGCACAGAGAATCAAAATGCCTCCACCGATGCAGCGCTTCGGCGGCGCGCCCAATAGTCTTGCCTCTCACTATCAGCAACAGTATCCAGCACATTCGCAAGGGCATGCTGCCGGTCTTCCTCCACCGTCCCTCGCGTCGAATCCCGGGTTCATGAATGCGAATTCTATGAACAATCCCTTCTCCGTGAACGGCAATGCTTTGAGCCTATCAGGGGGCTTCGGAGGTGCTGGACTCGGGATGCCTGGAGGAACGGGTCTAGCAAGTCATGCTGCGCAAATGAGCTTTGCTGGCGCCAATCTACATCAGGGACATAACGGCATGAGTGAAGTGGGGAGTGTGAGGGGCCAGAAAAACCAGAACAGAATACGCGATGTGTGGGCGAGCAACTTAGAAGAGGAGATGGTGGTACTGCGGTGCTTGGCCGGGAAGTATCCATATATTGCAATGGTAAGAACAAAGGAAGGAGGATATGCGAGATTGACTGACACTACGTCAGGACACTGAGTTTCCTGGAGTGGTCGCGAGACCTATGGGATCTTTCAATGGAAAGGCCGACTACCATTATCAGTGTCTGCGATGCAACGTCGACCTCCTCAAACCGATCCAGCTTGGCATTTCATTATTCACCGAGGACGGTAACCTTCTCCCACCAGAGATGTCAGCAGATGAATTGGGACTCCCAACGAACCATCCTCTTTATCGAAGATACGCCGGCCAGATGATACCTATCCCAACTACATGGCAATTCAATTTCAGTTTCTCTCTGGAGACCGACATGTACGCTGAGATCTCCATCGAAGCTCTGAAGCAAGCACAGGTGGACTTTCGAAAGCTGGAGACAGATGGAATCGAAGCATCCGCCTTCGGAGCTGTCCTTATCAGCTCTGGCCTGGTCATGGAGGACGACGTCCATTGGTTATCTTTCCACGGTGGTTACGACTTTGGGTATCTCACGAAACTCTTACATGTGGAACCCCTTCCGGACGATGAGATTACTTTCAAAGCAACTATGGCCAAATACTTCCCGAGTATTTGGGACATCAAGTACCTGGTGAAGTGGGCGGCAAGACAATATCAACAAGGTCAAGCCAGTCCAGACCCACCCACCCTCGAAGTCCTCCAGAAATTCGAACAAAAGGCCAGCCTCGAGTCTCTCGCCGAGAGCCTGAAAGTCAAACGTCAAGGCGTCGCACATCAAGCTGGCTCAGACTCGTTACTAACCGGTCGGGTATTCTTCAGAGTCAAAGAGCGAATGTTCAACAATGAAATCGGGGAAGAACATAACAGTCTAGTCTGGGGTCTCAGCACGCCAGAATACGGCCAAGTCCCACAAAACAACGTCCAATCCACGCCCCAACATCACCACAATCACAATCAAGAAAACGTCACACCAGGCCAGAACGGAAACGGAGTCACGTTCACGACCTTCACTGGTCCCAGCACACCCAATACAGGGAGCGCAGGACTAGCTACTACACCAGGACACAACAGTAACGGCGGCGGTATGGCACCGATGACACCGGGCGGCATGGGGGGTGTGTTTGGTAATTTCCAGTACAATGGTAAATAAATACGGAGTTTCTGCGGTCTTGCGACTCTGGTGATGGAAAGTAAATGGACTGGATGGTCGGGTTTTCTTGCAAACGAAAAAATTTCATCGCGAGTAAGGGTGCGGATCGTCGTTGGAGTTTTCCGGCGGAGTTCGATGGGTTCATGGTGGACTCTTTGTGCGTTTGTTAGGCGGGATGGAATGGAGAAAGTGTACTGTATATTAGGAGAAATAGTGCATTGCATTGCGTTACCCACCAACAAAAGGTCTGCCTTTTCCGCAAATCCGTGAGTTGAGACCATCTATCGAGACTGACTGGCAAGTGCCAATCATCTAGAAGCATCTACCTATGCTTGGGAAACTTGGCTGGACACTTCGCTTAATTGCTCCATAGCAGAAGGCTTGATCCAAACAATACTTCTCAATATTCCATGCTACTTGGGGATTTCGGGTATGGCGTTTTTAGCTACCAGTACGCGAGAGGACGTACCTTGGGCTTGTCTATAAGTATCAGAGATCATTCCATATAACCAAGTTTTAATTTGTATTTTATATGAAATCGAGTACTCTCTTGAACCGCACTCCCCATGCTTTGACATCAGCCACAACCTGCATCTCTTCTTCCCTCATCCCACTACCTTGCTCAAACGCTATCCAACCACATAATTACCTCTCAATGTTTCAAAAACCCACCACCATAAGGCTTAATACGAATTTTCTGCCTCTCGGTGGACCAGCCAGGGAGAAATTCACTCATCCCCTCCCTCTGTGCCTGCTCTGCAATCATCGTTCTGAGTTTCAGCTTGATCTTTAATTCGGACAGCTCAGCTCGCCGGCGGCAGGGATAGTACTGGTGGAATGGGTGAATAAGCCATTGCGCAATAATATCCGAATATTGGCTTGCGTAGGAAAGTTCATTCCCTTTGTATGAGTAACCCTGGAATCCGTCTTCGTTGTAGCCGATCACGATGTCTTTCTCCCAGTATTCTTGTTTGTAGATGCGGTACAATGTGGAGCAAGTTGCGCCCAGAAGTCGCTGGGTTCCTGGTCCTAGGAGGTTGAAAACCATGATGTGTAATTCTGTTGGGAACTTCATGAAACTGCTTTGCTGTGGCAGGGGTACTTATTAGCGTTGCTTAGTACATAAATTTGCTGCGAGTTTTCTTACCTCTTCGTTATTGGTCTTCCTCCCTGCGCTTACTTTGCTCACCCCTTTCGATGGACGTTTTGCAGCCATGCTCGATGCATTAGTGCAGGTAAGGGGCTTGTTTGTCTTCGGCATGTTGGAGCCAGATCGTAGCTGGAAAATGTTGGGAATAATTGAGGAATACTGGGGGAAAAAATAGACCGAGAATTATACGTCAGGATAGTATCACTTCCGCGCCCAATGCACTATACTGGGTCAGCGGAACGGCCCGCGTAGGCGTAACGAGTTTCAAGTGAAGCGCCACCAACCATACGATATCCTGAATATTCAAAGTAAAAATGCATACTATTTGCTTTTATTCTTCAACGTTTGGCGACAGCACGCGTCGTTCAAGGGCCATAGGTCACATCATTGCATCATTTCCTACCACGGCAGCTATAAATCACCGTGATCGACCTTGCTCATAGCCCCATGAAAGCAGGTCTCCTAAGGATAAGCCATGCCTGAGGGCATTGGCTGACGGCAAAGTACCGTTATTAGAGCTTTGGTGCAAACAATTGCAAAATTTTCAACTGTAGCTCTTCCAGGTAAGTTAGACTGGTCGGGGGGCTGGCCATTACCTGCGATGCGTCTTGAGATCACAAGAGTAGCGATCAAGCAAGACTTTTAGCTAATGAGAGTACTAGGTAGAGGTAGATCTGTTTAAAGAGCAAAGGTAGTCGTTAGTTCATATCTTGCTGACTGTTAAAATTTGACTTCACCATGACTTGATGTTCCAGTGCTCTGTGCCAAGGAGCACTCCACCGACGAAGAGCTTCCTCACAAATCACGCGACCAAGCTTGAGTTTTTATTACTTTAATATTATATTCTAACGCTAAACAATTTACAAAATAAAGATTTTATTATATAGGAAGATTTATTATATGACTCGCGGACTTATATATGTGAGCTGGTACGGTCACCTGATGCGCGGAGCCGGCCAAACTCAGACCCGTAAGGTTAGAGCCGCGTCGCCACGATCGCATTCCACAAAATCGCTCATTAATTGATTGCGCAATAATTACCGATCCGATTATACTGAGACTTGAAAAATAAATAGAATTAACTCTACGATAGTATATATCTCGGACTTACAGTTTTTAGTAAATTTTCGGGAGTAATGTGCGACTCCAAAGTCTAAAGCTTTATGTTCACACAGAAAATTCAAGGTTTTATGGTGGCACTATCCTCCATGATTACCAATAGGGAATACCGGATTCTAAATGCACGGAGCATTCGTTAAAGTCGTTCATATTTCAATAATGTCTTAATATATTTAAATAAGCAAATCTTGGTCATCAAGGACCGCTGGCGCAACGGTAGCGCGTTCGACTCCAGATCGAAAGGTGTATGTAGCCAACAAAAAGACGAGCATTTCGACTTATATCTAACGTGTTCAATAAATAGTATCCGTTCAAATCGGGTGTGGTTCAATTCCTTTAATTCGATTTTATTTTTTATTTTTTATTTTTTATTCTTTTTGCTTTTATTGTTACCGACCGTGCCAGTCGGCTACATGGTCGGTAAGCGTTAGGCTTTAACGGGAGTCTCTCCCCTGTGATTGATCATAGGGATCGATGGTATGATCTACTCGGATCTATTGAGCGCTCGAAACGGTATATAGGCAGGACAGGGTGCGGTTAAAGAATATATAAAGGAATCGATCGAATCGATACACAAAGTTTTTCATGACAAGCGCTGCGCATAACCTCAAGCGTTCCGAATCATCCAAGATGCGTCCTCGATCGCAGAGCCCTGCAGTCTTGGATATCACTCGTGATTTTCGTCAACCAAATGGCTCCAGCAATTCGCCGCATACAGATGACAAAAGTGTCGCAAGTCAGGGGTCAATGCTCTACTCTGAAACGATGATCGGCAGGACATGATAAAAGGGGGCATTCGGACTGTAAAATAATGGTTCAATGAATCAATTGAACAAGCCAAAAACACCTCCGTTCAACAAAAAGCACCCCGGCTAGTTTTCGGAAGTCTATCTACGAAGAATTAATGTTTCGCATGGGAGAGAATGATATCATTAGAAAGCAGCCGCTTTCACCTGAGCTGGTGGAATACTGCCTTCCCAAGAGGGTTGATTGCACTGCTTGGGGCACCCTTCTCCGTTAGCCACTAAGCCTCCCTGATAACGTTCTTCCTTTCATGTCTAGTCGTAAGGAAGATGACGATCTTTCCAACTATGTCAAATCACCAGATATGCCAATCAACTTCTACTTAAAATCGTTCTCAATAACTGTATCCCAGTTGGAGAGGATTATTGGTGACCAGGAGACTCGAAATACCATTACAACGAAGCTATTACTTGATTGAATATGACTGCAGCAATGAGCTCAGAGGAGATTGCCTTTATCCACTATATTGGTGCCACTGAAAGGAAAACTCCATTTCAACGCTACATTGCAGATTTTTCTTCTAAACCTGGTCCCGTGCCGGCGAAATTCTTGGAAATAGTTGGTCGATTCTGTCCAACCGTCTTAGACAATATTGCAATATATGAGTTTGACGAAGCAAGTCATTCAGCGCAAAAATTGGCTCGTTACCTGAATGGAAAGAAAACAAGGGTATGCAAACCCTCCCAAAGCAAGCATTAATTGCATCGATTGGTTTTTCTCCCTTACCCACCCAGGCGGTTAGTGGCTTCCTTCACACTTATAATCCAGACCACGAACAACGAGCTGTTTTCAAGTCCCTGCAAACTGGAAGTATCGAAGCCATGCAACAAAACTTACACACTGCGCCTGTCGACTGAATCAATAAACTCCGAACGTGGGCGTGAAGCGTCTTCGGCCATGGTATAAAGCATCAACGATCCCTGCTGAGCGTCGATGAAAGCCTTTCAGACCCTGGCTCCCTTCGAAGATCCGTCAATTTTCCGAGGCGCTTCAATTAACAGTTATGAGTTAGGCGGTACCTGCACTTATCAGGGTCATTTCACGCCCATTGTTATTATCGGCGTTGAGATGAGTAAAGACGCTTACTAGAAAGCTGAGCCATTCTATATAGGGCGGGGTCGCTCTGCAGATTTGATGAAGAACGTCCTCTCAAAGTTATACGAATTGGAAGGTCTCAAAGAGACATTATCGTTTACAATCAATCCATTGACTAAACATCAAGGTTTGCCTTTCGTGAACCTACTCCCATGGCTGAACTGTATTAAGGATAACATATCCGCTGCCATTGGGCTTTTAGAGCAGTACTTAGTGATGACTCGTCCCTACATTATTCTCACCTTGGGAAAACACCCTTAGTCTGCCCCTGCTTCCAATTTTCAGCATTCTCTCGCATACAAAGGTCGAGATCCATTCTATCATAAGGCAGGAGTGCTGGAAGTGGCAGACTACGGCGGTGTTCTAGCGTACAAATACCCTGTTTCCATCCCGGACAAGTACAATACAACAAGGGCTCGAAACTGTTTTACAAGAGCAATAAATATTACCCTCTCGATTCTATTGCTTACGATTAAGGTTACAATAGAAACGCACCCTGCAATGGAATGAGCCCACAAGCCATTAGGTGTATCCATATTAAGAATACTGTTGATGAAATACTAGGCTGCGCATTCCCTATTTGGACGTGCACTCGGACCAAGGTCGAGTAAGTACAGGGTCTGGATAAATTGTGCGGAATCTCACGAGTTTTAAAGAGCTGAATCCGAGCGTTTCAGCAAATTTATAGGTGATTTGAATCTGGCCGAGCCTCCGTGGGGGATTTGGTGGGGGCAGCCTATGAAATACTTCAAGTCAAAGGTATTGATGTCTTATTAAAGGACATAAAAGATAGCATGCAGGCCGTCAAAGACAAAGGAAACAAATTCTACCTAAAGAAGAAATTGCTGCAGCAAAGGGCAGTGTAATCAACGCCCTCAGATCAAAGTTACTGCCAGGAAGTCTGATTCGAAGCCCTCACTGGTGATTGTATGGCTAATTGATATCAGAACCGTGTTACTTTCAGTGCTTCAGCTGTTGATGCTCTTTTCTCGTATAACAGATGAATCCAGGTTCATCGTCTGTAGAAACTTTGACATTCCAGACCTCCATTTTGTAATCTCCCGTGATTATCGGTATATGTGGCTCCCTCGAAGTCTGGTTACACTTTCCAAGTTCTGTGCCCTTATTTCTCGCCTTAAAGCATAATTTCTATTTTGGCTCCCTTACGACTGGGAAATTTTCGTAAATTTTTTAGTTTCTACCTTTTTTTACAAACTCTTATTAGAACTTATATTTTTAAAGCCATGTACAGGTTCGTTATTTTTCGATTTCATCTATTCTTCAACATTGAAAGGAACCAAAACTATCTTCTTCTGCTTTTCTCTAAAGGAAGCAGAGCAATTTCAAACATAGTATTTAGAGAACTGGCTTGTGAGGAAGTCCCGTCTTGAGGCCGTGAAGAGAACTGCCATGTTTTCTGAGACAAGATACACACTAATGCGCCGCCAATGCTGCCAGTGTACTCCGCAATAGCTCGTGATTTCGATTTATGAACCAATGGTCGCCATCGACCTCGACCAGGCGAAAGTTAGTGGCGAGCTCGCGCCAGGCACCGACCTCATCGGGATAAACGAACTCATCCTGACGAGCGGCAAGGCCCGTGATAGGTACATCAATCTGCGGCTCGAGTTCATGGTTGTAACCAAGCAGAAGAGGCATATCAAGACGAATGCCGGGCATGATGGAACGCACAAAGTCCGGGCTATCGATTTGGCGTGAGATAGCCATTAAGTACTTGGGACTCCAGTCTTCGGCCATGAAACGAAGGACGCCGCGTCGTTGCCATATGTGAATGAGGTGAGGCGCAATAGTCCCCGTCACGACAAGATGGTGGGGTAAGGGCATATCAGCGCGCTGGAGAGCACGTATAACCTCGAATGCAACAATACCCCCAAAGCCATGGCCCCAGAATATATAGGGCTGATCAATGAGTGAGAGAATCGCTGCTACAATACCTGCCACTAGCTCGGATATTGATGTGAGAGCGGATTCGCTGCGGCGTGTCTCATGTCCAGGGGTTTGTAGGCGAAGGACTCGAGACATATCGATGAATCTGTTAAGAAAGGAGTAAAGAGTGAAAGCAAAAAAGACGCATCTGATCGGTTTCTGCATGTGACGTGCGAACTAGCCATGGTGATACTGTCTTGAGGCCAGGAAAAAGGGTGTTCTGGTGTTCTACAGTGCTGACAGTTTTCCGGTCACTCCCCAGAGATTCCGCTGCAATGTCCCGTAGAGTTGGGCCTTGCAACAGCCGCATAAGGGGGCAGCTAGTTTCATCTCGCGTAAGATGATGCTCCGGACCTGCGTCAAGGTCATAGAATCGAGAGAGTATCGGTCAATCTTTTCTGTGGTGGAAATTCGATCGGGCTCTGCGCCAACAATCTTAGAGAGGGCCAGACGGAGCTGGTCAGCTATAAAGTCTATACGCTCCTCTAATGGCAAGGCTTTCAGCTTGTGTGCGAAGACACGCAACCGCCTGAGCACCAGTAGAGCCCTTATTGATGTGACGAGCATCACGGAAAGCCCCATCACGCAACAGGTGCGGATAAGCCTTGAAGAATTGCTGCCAGTCGATGTCTGTAATCATGCGTTGAGGGATGCCTTGCAGCATAGAGCGCTCTAGACCCTCCAATACATCAGGGAGGGCCATCCGTGAAAGACCATGCGAGGTAAGGACGTTGAGCACTTTATCGACATCTGCTGAACTGCGTGACATGCCAGCATAGTCACCGAACACTCCGATATTCACGGAGAGACCATGCTTGCCGCTTGCCTGCTGACGTGCTAAATAATCTAGAAACTGGTTGGCTGTAGCGTAGCTGAACTGGCCCAGCAAGCCTAGCACGCTGGAGCAGGAGGACACCATCACAAAGAAGTCGAGCTGCATATGCTGCATGACTTGATGCAAGTGCCAGGTGCTGAGTGCTTTGGGAGCGAATATACTCCAGAAGCGTGCTTGTGTCGTCTCGTGTGCGAGGGCATCATCGATAACGCCTGCACTGCGCAATACGCCAGCGAGAGGCGGGAAATGTTGCCAGCGATTCACAAGCGCCGAGACGGATGTCTCGTCAGTAATATCAACTTATTCCAGATACAAGGAAACTCCACTTTGTTTTAGAAACTTAAGAGTTTGCCTGTCTTCGGCGCTTTTTGGGCCAGAACGACTGATAAGGACGGTATGCTGAGCGCCATGAGCAGCAAACAGCCACGCAGCTTCCAGGCCGAAGCCACTGGCGCTCCCGGTGATGAGGTAGCCCTATGAAAGCAACGCTCCGGACTTTCACTCCGGACTCTTGAAAGGACCAACCATAAAGCTTGAAAATATCCACTTCAAGCCTTTGCAAGGGTTTTATGACTACGTGAAGAAGGTAAATAAGCTTCCGTATGCTTTTGTAAGGATTGAAATCAAGGATTAAAGCTACTCGAGGAGATTTCAAGCACTTCTAGGGGCCTTTGTCGGGGCCCTTGTCTTTTGAAATTCAAGGGCTAAAGCTACTCGAGGAGATTCCGAGCACTTGTAGGGGCCCTTGTCTTTTGGAATTCAAGGGTTAAAGCTACTCGAGGAGATTTCGAGCATTTGTAGGGGCCCTTGTCTTTTGGAATGCTTCGGGCCGTTCAAAAAAAAGTTGCTGGACGTGCTTTGGACGTGCTTTGAAGTCCATTTTCTCGAAATATCAACGTTAAAAAAACGAGAATAGAGGGAATCTTTCTAAAATCAAAAGTTTGATTAGAGCAGGTCCTTGCATGCAGGCATAATGGGCGCAAGCGGGCAGGCGGGCAGGCAGGTGGGCAGGCAAGAAGCAAGTGGGCAACTCGAAAAGAAGGGCCTTTGTGGAAATGAAAGTTGACTTATTGCGGCTTACCTGAGCTTTAGTACCCTTGACGCCCATTCCTTGGCAGACCCAGTCGCAAAACGGACAGGCCAATAAGAAGACGTCGTTAGAAGTCTGTGCTTTCCCTGTTTTTTTGCATAAAAGTCCGGAGCATGCTTTCATAGGGTAGGTCCGGTCTGCGCACAGGTATAGTCTTGCTGGGGGAAGAGTCACAACGTCCTCTTCAGCTGGTATGGTGATGGCCAACTTGTCAAGCACTGCACCACGCGAGAGCGTTTTCAAGGCACTCGGTACATCCGTGATGGGATACTCTGTGATAGGGTGCAGAGTGGGCTCCCCACGCGCGAACATATCTGCTACTTTATCGAGAATCTGGTGGTGGCGCGTTGGGTGCTGCGATGCTAGCTTGTCAACATCCACCACAAAAAACGAGTAGTTATCACCGAGTCGCTCTAGACTACGGCGGGCGTTCCGGTAGATATCAGTTTTCCCGATCCTAACGAACCAGCAAAAGGGGGCTAGGCAAGCGATGCCTCGCAGAAGAAGCTGGCCGGTTAAGGAGTTCAGAACCACGTCGACACCCCGGCCTTTTGTAAGTTGCATTATCTTGTCATGAAAATCCAGCAAGCGCGAGTCGAAAGCTGCCTTGACACTTAGGCTCAGAAGTATTTCGCGCCGCTGTAAAGTTCTAGTAGTGGCGAAGACATGGGCACCGAGCCTCTTGGCTAGTTGAATTGCGGCAATGCCGACGCAGCCTGCGAAGCCGTTGGCCACACGTGGCATGACAGCATCACCAGAGGTGAGATCCTTCACATCTGTGTCTGTATCCAGAACCCGACCTGCTATTTCCAGTCCAAGTCTCTGACCAACCAGGCTTCTACCCACAGTCCGCTCTGCAAGAAGACCCATCGCGTTCATTACATCCTTGAAGTTCACTCCAGCAGCATGGACCTCGATGGACACCTCGTTGGATTGAAGAACATGCGGTGCCGGACGCCGGATTGCTAAACCATCGAGCAAGCCGTTTATGTCGCTAGAATACACGTATGCGCCGCAAACTGACAATAGAACGAGACTCAGTATCTGCCGTGTCAATCAGCAGGATGCGACGAGCGAAACACCCAGCATGGCGCAACGCAACTATTGTATCACAGCCTTCAATCGAGTTGCAACGCAGCTCTCTGACCGGCAGCTCGGTTGAGCTCTCTTGTGTGATAGACGGTATATTGATGACTCGAAAAGGTACCTGGGGGAGCTCATTGGCTAGCACACGCACAGCGGCTTCCAAGGCGGCAGCTGCTGGATCGCATCCGCTGTCGCCAGGAGCCATGCAGGCACGCTGAGTGATGACCACCACCCACGGGACCGCACTAGTGCCATGAAGCCATCTTGCAAGATCTAGGTGGTGCGTGATGGTGGATCAAGGGTATCGCGCAGCTTTGTGGCAGCCGGGATATAAGTTGGCAGTACAATCAGGGTGCGGCAATCTGGCGGGACTGAGGTCAGCGACTTCTCAAGGGTGATACCAGGCTGAGCTCGATGTACTTGGGTTTCTGGAAAGGCATCGAGTACTACGGCTGCTAGAAAGTCGTCACGATCCGCCGATACTAGGAGTGCGATATGTGCAAAGCTGTTGATGACTTATCCTTTGTCATGCGGTGCTGGCTCGAAGCAGACCTCGTACTCCCGTGCTGCTTGGGCTTGGGTACCCGCCACACGTTTGGTAATGAGCTCTTTGATCTTTGCAATGACATTACTATTATCGTCATATATACATGCATCGAAACATAGGAAGTTGGTGTCGTGGCGAGTGATCTGCGCATGTGCCCAGGCAGCTGTGATACCTTTCGAATAAGCAAGCTGCACACGCTCGATGCTATTGGGGAGAAACGCGTAGTTGGGGTCACCGCGGTAATGTTGCTCAGCGAATGCGATATGTAGACAGGCATCTAGGAGAGCTGGATGGAGGCGGAATCGATTGGCCTCAATGTGACACGTCGTGGGGAGCTCAACACGCCCAAGAAGCTCCATGTCGTGACGTCAAAGGAAGCGAACACATCGAAAGGCGTCGCCATAACGTAGTCCAGCACGTTCAAGATATGCATGGAACGCGGTCACATCGACAGAGTCTGCACGCTGCAAGCGCTCTCGAACACTCTCTAGATTCTCCGCGGTCAGGGCTGGGAAGGGGTCAAGAGTGTTGATGCGACCACGCGAGGAGGGCTGCTAGGTTGAGTCGGGTGCAGCATCGGCAGCGCGGTAGCGGATGGTGTAGTCACCCGTACTAGTAGTAACTTCTACTATCCCCCCTTGCGCAAACCAAGGTGGGTCACATAGAAAATACTAGAACCCCACCTAGGTTTGCGCAGGGGGGGGGATAGTAGGAGAGTTTGAGGGGCTTCTGGCCCATTCCAAGCCATTGGCCGCCTTGTCCTGAGAATGCAAAGGCGATTCGGGGTCTGTCTTAAAGGGAGCGATGTAGGTGAACGAGCCACGTGGCGCCTCTCCTCGCGCCAATGCTTCAAGGATGTCGCAGAAGGCATCGCGACTATCAGCAGCAACTACCCAGGCGTGCGACAGACGGCTCCTGCGAGCACAAAGAGAAGAGTATGCGCGATGTCATTGAGATCAACGCACGACTGGCGCGTGTAGGCGCTAAGCGCGCTTGCCATTTCCCGAAGCGCTTTCGGAGCACGGGCCGAGAGGACAAATACTCGCGGTACATGAGCTGGTCTCGGCTTTGAGACCCTTTTCTGCAGACGCTCCAGAACGACATGCACATTAGTGCCACCAGCACCAAATGAATTAACACCAACATACAAAAGCTCAGAGCCGCTTACTAGAGTGTTGTTCTTGATAAGCACCCCCAAGCCGAGGCGGGCAAAGGAGGTCGCCGGGTTCGGATTGTGATGATGTAGTTGTGCTGGCACCTGGCCGTGATAGGTGACGAGAGCGGCTTTAATGAATCCTGCAATTCCAGAAGCACCTCCCAGATGGCCGATGTTCCCCTTCAGAGAATCAATCCACAGGGGCTCTTGGCGTCTCGGGCCAAGGACCTCTCCCAAAGCAGCTGCTTCGACTGGATCGCCCACCGGGGTTCTTGGACCATGTATCTCGACATAGCATACAGTTGCAGGGCTGATGCCTGCACACTTGTAGGCATCATTCAGCATGGAGACTTGGGCGTCCCGGCTAGGAACCATGACCCCCTCGGGAGTGTAGCCGTCTTGGTTGACAGTGGAGCCGTGCATACACCGGCAACGGCTCCGTCGGCTTCACCAGTCCAAATGCTTTGGCAGGCTGAATGTAATGCTACAAGGCTGCCAGAACAAGCCGTATCAAGGTTAACGCTTGGCCCGCGCAGGTCAAATTGGTGAGATACACGGTTGGCTATGCTACTCGTCGAAGTACCCATAGCTGCGGGTCGATTCGAGCTGCATGAGCTGGGAAAAGGCCGAAGAATTCTGCGTCAAATGATAGGATTTTGTCCACAAACCCTCCGTAGCGGTTTCGGACGGCGCCAGCCTTTGCCGGGTCGGAATCGTAGAAGTTGTTGATGTTGAAGCGATTCTGAGGAACTTCTGAGACCAGGTCGGCACCGTCCATGAGGGCGTCCCATAGCTCGTGTGGACTGCCAACCCCTCCCTCCTGTTGAAAACGGCAGGCCATGCCGACAATGGCAATGGGTTCCCGTCCTTGGCCGGGCATTGCTTCACCTATGCTTACACAGACAATGTAATGTATTTACGGTATGGATAAAAAGTACACTCCCTGTACATCAGAGCACGCCTTTGAAAGAGTATTTGATAGTAATAGGGCGACCTTGGGCGTATTGGTGCAGTAGAAAGTGTTTGAAGTACACCTGTAGCCAGGCATAGGGGTAAGTTACTGTGGGCAAGGGACTTGATATTCACTCTTCTGGGCTGCGACGGATGCAGGAAAACAAGAGCCTTTGAGCTTTCATGTAGGCCATCCATAACCAGGAAATTCAATCTTGACATGCCCTCTCCAAAAAAAATTCTAGTGCAGCTAACTTGTGAGTACAATATGATGTGGGTAGCGAATAGAATTTGTTAGAATTCGCCGCGAGTTCAGCTGTGACATGGGCTGCATTGCAGACCAGATCTTGATGTTTATACTAGGCGAGCCAATCTGATAATACCTCCTTGGGGAAGTCGTAGCGGTGTGCCGAGCTACAAGTCTCTTTCTTGCCAATATCGCTGAAAAAGTTTAGTCACTATAGTTCGATATAGAACCACGGCGGTAGTGTGGCCTAAGACATGTCTTACCACTACCAGCTATCGAAATCGTGCCTGTGATTTCATGATTAGATAGCAGCTAATTCTGCAGTTTGTTGTTGTCACGATGCGATAGGCACCCCCGATCTCTTCCTTTATTACCTTGGTGGTCAATGTGTTGGTAGTGGCCTCACGCATCCATTTAAATCGACACCGTGTGTAGTGTGATGGTCAAGCTCGCAATCTCCTAGATGGTGTTGCGGGCGTTATGCACCCTCAATCAAACTATCGAATGAGCCACGAATTCCGATACACTTTAGCAATGGTTTGAAACAGGCACCATACGAAGTACCTTTATTAGGAGATCAGCTTACAACAACGCATTATAACAAGTCAACCGTCTCGCGTCCGATGAGTTGGTGATCTACTCGGCACTCTGTTCCGCTATCCCTCCTGTTTAATCGCGGCTTTTAAAGTCTTTTCAAAATTCGGAGCACTTGAGGAAAGGTCCTATCACGAAATAATATGGCTCCAAATTTTAAAGACACTCAGAGGGGAAAAGAATGTAGTCCGAGAGTTACGCCGGTGCGATAAGAGGGTCTACATATTTCAGTGCTTAGTAATGTCCATTAGCCTGGATAGAATTTACTATGTTCACGCCCGGGCTCGCTATATTTTACTTAGCCACGATTCTCAGGGCTAGTCACGTGTGTGGCGTACGATGGTCACGCGTGTGGCGTAAGAGCAGGTTTCTCGAACATTCTATCGGCAGGTGGCAGCACGGCAATTAATCGCCGTTACTCGTCGCGTTGTCGTGTCGATCGCGTCTTACTATCGTCCTGACCACCACGCGATTCACCGCCGACATCAACGTACGGACAGCATCATGGTGGCCCCCACTATACTCTATCGAGTTGAAGACGAAGATTCTCGTGCACGGTATTTAAGCGGAAAGGGAATTCTTGCGGAGGACACGGAGACTAGAGTTGATTTTCGCCGTCAGAGCCAGCAGCTACGCAACGAACTTGAGAACCATATCGATTGGTCGAGTGTGGTTCCAACGGTACTGATATCAACATATTCTAAAAAGGAGGTGGCTTCAAGAGAGGCAGATCGGCGTGTTAAAGAGGGAAAGAAGAAAGTAGTCGTTTATAAGATTGACAGTCGGAAGAAGGATAGACCAATGGAATACCGTGAGTTGCGGCCCCTGATGCTAAAACTCGGATTGAGGATTCCGAAGCGTGCATGGAACAACTCAGAATACGAATATGTCGTCCTCTATAATGTGCCGGAGAGTGCAGTTCTGGGTTGGGAGGAATATTGAGCGACGTTCGAAACCTTTGTCGGTTTGTTATAGGAGGGAATTGGTTTAGGATTTAGTCGCTTGGTGGAGAGCTGAATTCTGGGTGTCCCCCTTTCGATCTACCGCAATATAGTTACCATTTCTAGATTTGACTCTACTATAACTTACACTCTCAAGTATCCTTTCGCCTCCATTCAGACTTGCGATTTCCTCGACAAGTCTCGATTTCCGTACCTACAGCAGCAACTTCACCCTCACTAGTGATTTGAGCAAGTTCCGAAATGGCCGTTCATTCCTCCATTAAATTCCGGCGTTGCCCTATAATGAAAACGCTACTCCTGACTTCTCCAACATCCATTCCTTATAGTACTGTAACTTACAGTCGCTATGCTAAATTTTCTTTCGTGTAGAATTCCCTTCCATTCACTCCCCCACCCGGGATTACACCTTCACGTGTCATAGAGCAGGTAGCAAGGGGAATCCGCTCCTCTTGCAAAATTGCTGACGAATTCGAAGATGACCTTATGGATGACAGAGTCCGTAAAGGTCGAAAGGCTGCCGAGAGAGGCCCGGCACGCAAGGCAACGATGACTGACGTTGAGACCAGTTTAAATGGTGACAACATAGCACGACGGTGACGTGTACGGCGATAAGGTATGAGTGATCTAGGCACGCTAGGAGGTACGCCTTGCGCTAGGACTTGACTGTCCATATTATCCCGCCGTCGCGATGGTGATGTAGAAGGAGTGTTCAAGTCGTTAGCGAAATCGGCTTCCAGATGAAAACAAGCTAACTATAATAGTGCAACAAGAAAATGTCAGTTAAAATAAAATTAGCGAGAGTTCAAATGTGACGCTGATTTCGAATCTTATAATAGAGTTCGAAATCGGTTTCAGTTTCAAACAATCAATAACTTAATTTTTGATTTATATTTTATGCGATATTAACTTTTTATAATTAGTTTAATATTTTTAACGATAGTTAAAAATTATTTCGCTAGAGAAAAAAAAGACCGCGTAGAGTTTATATAATAATACGTAGAACTTACAATACGTGTTTACGTCAAAAAACGTTAAAATATATCGTTTTTAATTTGAATCGTTTTTTATTAATTTATTTTATTTAAAATTTATTTTTTTAATTTATAATTATTATATTTTTATTAATTTTTTTATTATTTAGTATTATTAATATTTTCGATTTTTTTTCGATTTTAAAAAATTCGATTATATTTACGATTTAAATTAAAAATAATATTAAAATTAAAAAATTTATATTAAAAATATTAATTTAACAAAAAAAACAAATTGTATATTTAATTGATTAAAATCGAAAAAATATTAAACGAAATCAAAAATTAATTTTTATTGAAATTTTTATTATTACAAAGAAATTTAATATAATTAATATATAAATTAATATACAAAAAAAAAATTTAACGATATTTTTATAATAAAAAAATACGAGTTTATTAAAAACGCATATAAAATTGTTTATTTTATGAAAAAATTAATATAAATAATCGTAAATTTTTTAAATACAATAAAAATTCAATTTTAAATTTATATTTAAAAATTAAATAATATGCGAATATAATTATTATAAAAATATTTAATTCGATACGAAATAATTGAAATAAAATTTTATTAAAAATACTAAAAAAAATATAATAAATTTAAAACGAATATAATTATTTATACAAAAAATTTTGTAATTAAATAAATTACAAATAAAATAAATACTCGTTTATAAAATATTAAAACTGCGAAAAAACAAATAAATTAAATACGAACGAATAATAAATTTATTAAAATTGAAAAATTTAAAAAAAAAAAATTTAAAAAATAAAAAAATAATATTATTATATTTACGAAAAATCGAAAAATGAAATAAATTACAATAAAAAACTTTTATAAAAAACTAATATAATTTTAATACGTTATTATTTTATTAAATTAAAATTTTTTAATAATTTATAAATAAATTTAATTATTTTATATTTAATTAAAAAATTTTATTTTATTAATAATAATTTAAATTTTTAATATTTTTTTATAATTTTTTTAATAATTTTATAAAATTATATTTAAAATTATAATAATATATTAAAAAATCTAATTAATAAATTATTATATAATATTTGTAAATATTTAATAAAAAAATTTTTAATCGAATATATTTTTTTTTAATAAAATTTTTTATAATAATTAATATATTTTTTATAATTGTATTATTTACGATAATATTATTAGTTTTTATTATAAATATATTATATATATTCGAAATTTAAATATTAATTCTATTTTACGTTTTTTGATAATAAATAATATTAATATTATTTTAAATTATATTTATAATTGTATTTTAAAACTAGTAATTATAAAAAATAAAATCAATTATCGAATTATTTTTAAATATATTATTATTTTTAAATAAAATTTAATTTTATTATTATTTATTTTTTTATTATTATTTTTAAAAATTTATAAAATTTTAATAATAATAAAAAAAAAAAATATTTATAAAAAAGAATTTATTTAAATTTCATATAATACGTAAAATTATAATTTTAAAAGTATTTAAATAATTTATAAAATACAATTTTTTTTATAAATATATTAAAATTAATTAAAATTATTTTAAAATGAAAAAATACGTTTTTTGAGAATTTATTAATAATATTATTTTTATAAAATCGAATTTAAAAAATAATCGCGATAAATACGTTAAAAAATTGTTTAATAAATATAATTTTAAAAAAAAAATTTTATTATTCGAAAAAAATAATACAATTTTAAAATTGAAAACTATTAATATAATTGTAATTATTATTAATTAAAAGTTTTAAAATATATTAAATCTCGAAAAATAAAATATATTAATAATTGAATTAAAAAAAGTTTATAAAATTATTTATAATATTATTTATAACGTTTTTTTAAATAATTTTAAATTTAAATTTAAATTTCAATATATTAAATTCAAAAGTATTTTTAATATTTTTATAACAAATATTAATTTTTAATTTAATTTAATTTTTTTATTTATTTCGTTTTTAATAATATTTTTATTCGATTTTAAAAAATATTTTCAATTTATAAATATATAATATTCGATTATTGTATTTTAATTACGTTTTCAAATTAATTTATATATTATTATTTTTAATATACAATAAAATACTATTTTTTATAATATAATTTTTTTGCGATAAATTATTATTAAAAATTACATTTAAATTTATAATGTTTTTTAAATATAAAATTAAATAAATATTATAATTATAAATAATATCGATTTATATTTGATTATATTTAATATAATTAATAAAAAATCGTATAATTTGAATTTTTTTGAAAAAAATTAATTTAATAATATATTTTTATAAATTATATTATTTAATTCGATATATTTATATTTTAATTTATATTAAATTCTAATAATACTAAAAAAAATTTTGTTTTTCGTATTATTAAAATAATTTTTTTTTTGTATATTACGAGATTTTAATATAATACGATTTAATTAATATTTGTAAAAAACAATTTAATTATTATAATATAATATTTTAATATTATTATACAATTTTTTTTTTTTAATTTTTACGTATTAATTTTAAAAAAATATTATTAATTATTTCGATATTGTAAAAACTAATAATCGAAATATATTTTATTTATACGATTTTATATAAATTATTAGTAATTTAAATTTTAAAATTTTATTTAAATATATTTTCGTATTTAAAATATTTCGTAAAAAAATAATTAATTATATAATTTTAATAATTTTTGAAATTGTAAATAAAAACGACGTTAAATTATATTAATATTTATTTGAAAATATTTTTTAAAATAATAAAAACGATATAAATAATATTTTTATAAAATAAATTATATAAAAATTTAATTATTTTTATTATTAAATTCAAATATATATTTGTATTAATATTTGTACGAAATACGATTCGAAAAAATACAAATTTTATTATTTAAAATATTTGATTTTAATTATTGATTTTATTTTTTTTTAAATATATTTTGTTTAAAATTTTTAAATAATTAAATAATAATAATATTTATTACAATATAGAAACTAGTATTATAATATTGTCTCGAAATAATAATTATATTAATAAATACAATTATATTATTTCGATTTATTTACGATTAAATTATAATATTTCATTTTTTTTTATTAAAAAAATTAATAAAATATTAATTTAAATATATTATATATTGAATTACTTTATTAAAAATAATATTAAAATATATTATTTGATTTTTACAATTATTATATTTAAAGTAATTATTAAAAAATCAATTATTGTAATTAATTTTTTTAATTTAAAAAATTTGCGAATAAAAAATATTTAAACAAATAATTTTACAATAAAAATTTATAATAAATTTTAACGAAAAAAAAAAATGAAATTGTTATAATATATAATTACTTTTCACAACAATTTGCATTTTATATACTTAATACGAAATTTCGATTTTTATAATTTTATTAAATTCGAATATATATTAAAAATATTATTATAAAACTTTTTATTACTACGAACGATTTAATAAATATAATAAAATTTGTAAATCAAAATTTTAACAAAATTTAAAACTTTTTTTTAATAAATAAAATAATTTAAAAATTTATATCGTTTAATATAAAAACTAATAAAATTAATATATATAATTATTACAAATATAAAAAATCAAAATTATAAAATTTTTTTTTATACAAATATTTTTATTAAATTAAAATTAATATAATAAAACGAATTAATTTAAAATTTTTTATTTTTTTCGATTTAAATTATTTAAACGTTTAAACGTAAAAACAATAATAAATATTTAAATTTATTAATAAAACTATAAATAATAAATTATATATTCTCGTAATTTATAATTTTTTATTCAATATTAAAAATTCAAAAAATTAAAAATTCGTTGTAAATATTACAAAAATAGAAAATAATATATATAAATATTTTTTAGAATTTTTTATTTTTTAAAATTAATTTCAAAAGTTTTTTATTCGATATACTTTGAATATTAATTTTAATATTTGAAATCAAATATTATTAATTTTTTAATATGTATTTAAATTCTAATTAAAAACTTTTAATATTTATATAAATCTAAAAAAAAAACTAATAAAAATCGCGCAATATATAATTTTAAAATTAATTAATAAAAAAAAATCGCGATTTTAAATAATATTATTAAATTTTTAATAAATAATTACAATTTTTTTTTAAAAATATTATATACAATTTTTTCGAATTTACGTTTTAATTTTTATAATATAATTCATTTTTAAAAAAAAAAAATAATTCGAATTTAAATATTATAAATTTAATTCTTAGTATTTTTTTATTATATAATAAAATCGACGAAATTTAAAATTATATTTATACAATTAAATAGAAATTTTAATTTGAATATTATAATAAAATGAAAATTTAAACGTTTTTTATTTTAAACGATAATAATTTTTAAAACAATAAAAATTTTAAATTCGAGTTTTTATTTAATAATAATCAATTTTTATTAAACGTAAAAAACATTTTTAAATTATATATTAAAATTATATTTATTAATTAAAAAAATCTTTTTAATTTAAAATTAAAATATTTTTTAATATTTATAATAAAATATTTTCAAAAATTGATTTTAAAAGTTTATTAATTGAACGAAAAACAAATTTTTATCGTTTTTAATTTATTTTATCGTATTTTTAATATCGAATAAAATATCGATAAATAATTTTTCGTTTATATAAAAAAACAAAATAAAATTAAAAAAATATTAATTATTAAAGTTTTTTTTATTAAAAATAAATATTTTAAATTATTAATATAAAAATTTTATTTTTATATTAATAAATTTAATTATTATATATATTAAAAATTTTATTATTTATAAAGTTTTAAATATAAATATATATTATTTAAAAAATAATAATAAAAAAATTCGATAATTTGAAAATCGTTAAAATTAAATTTTATATAATTACAATTATTATTATTAATAAAATTAATATAGTAAATTAAATATTATTTTATTATTTGTATTAAATTTTAATTTTAATTAAAAAAATAAAAATAAATTTTTTAATTATTTTTGAAAGTATTAAATTTTTAATTATTTAAAATAATTTCAATTAATTTAAATTAATTAAAAATATATTCTTATAAAAAAAATTTAATTTTAAAAATATTATTAAAAATATTATTATTTTACGATTTTAAAATTTATTTCAAAATATTATAATTTTTATTTAGTAAATATATTAATAAAATAATTTAATTTATTAAAAATTATTTTATCGCGTAAAATTAATTTTATTAACGTTGAAAAATATAAAATTTTTTAATTTAAAAACTCGAATTCGATTTCAAATAAAAATAAAATTTTTATTATATTTAATTATTTAATTAATTAATAAAAATTGTTTTTTATACAATAAATTAATAGTAAAAAAATTTGTAAAAAAATACAAATAAAAAATTTAAATTTTCATTGTAAAATATAATAAACTTTTTAAATTTATTAATAAAAACTATATTTCAATAATTTTTATATTTATTTACAAAAATAAAAATAAATTCAAAAAAATAAATTTTTTTTTTTTTATTAAAAATATATTATTTATATTATTTATTAATATTAAAATTTCAATAAAATTCGTAAACAAAAAAAATTAAAAAAATTGTTAATTTTATATTAAATTTAATTAATAAATATTTTATATTAAAAACTTTTTACAATATATTAATTTAATAAATTCTAATAAATATATTTCAAATTAATAATATTTATATTTTTATTTTCGAGTTTTTTATTTATTTATTTATTAATTTCAAATAAAAATATAATTTAATTTATTTAAAACTTTTTTCAAATTTGTAATCGATTTTTTCTTATAAGTTTATATTTGTAATTTGCGATATATATACAAATATCGAAATCAAAATTACAAAAATTTAAATTCTTAGAATTTCGATTTTTATTATTACAAATTATAAAACGTAAAACTATTCAATAAATAATTTAAAACTAATTTCGCTTTTTTTAAATGTACTAATAATATTTATTACAAATAAATATTTTTAAACGTTTAATTTAATCGTTTAACGAATTCAAAAAATTTGTATTTATAAAAAAAAATTATAATAATTAATATAATCTATAAATCGAATTTTCAATTGTAAGTTTTTAAAATACGTTTATATTTTTTTAATAATCAATACAATAAAATATTAAATCAAAATAATAAAAAACAAATTTCTAAAAACGTACTCGAAAATATATATTATTTTTTTTATTTACTTTTTCTAAGAATTTATCGAGTATTTGTAATCGATTGAACAATATTCAAACTTATTTTATTAACGACTAATTTATAACGCAATTTATTAGTTTTAACGTTTTACAATTTACGATAAATTAATAAAAAATTTTAAATAAAAAATATAATTAATAATAAATTATTAAAAAAAATAAATTAAAATTTATATTATAATAAATCGCGAAATATATAAAATTTGATAAAAAGAATTTAAAAAAACAAATAATTTCTATATTTATTATATTTTTTACAATTTTTAAATTTTATAAATTGAAAAAAATAATTTTGAAAATTGAAAATAAAAAAAATAATAATAATAAATTGTAATTAATAATTTATATAAAAACTTTAAAAAAATGAATTATTAAATTATAAAAATATTTTAAATACGAATACTTTTTTCAATATAACGTTAAATCAAATCAAATAAATTGAAAATATAAAAAATAATTAATTGTTTTTTTTACTATAAAATTATTATAATACTATAAAAAAAACAAATTGAATTTTTTGTTTTACTATATATAAAATTTATAAAAAGTATAAAAATAGTAATTAAAACATATATTAAAACTTGAAAATTTAATAAATTAATTAAAAAAAAAACTAAAAATTAAAAATATAATTAAAAATTAATTATAATAAAATATTTAAAAAAATCAATTGATAATTCTTTACTCGAATAAATTAAAAATTTTCAAAAGAAAAAAAAATAGATTTTTATTTTACGAATATTTATATTACAATTTAATAAATATTATTATTTATTATTTATATTTAATAATTTTTATAAAATCAAATACAATAAACGAAAATTTTTTATATAAAATAATATATCAAAATAATAAAAATCAAATTTTTATTAAATAAAAATCAAAAAAAAAAATAAAAAAATATAAACGTAAACAACGATTTAATTTGATTTTATTATTATATAAAAAAAATTAATTAATTCAAAATATTTATTTACAAAATCGCGTACAATTTAAATACGATTTAATATATTATATTTCGATTATAAATAATAATAATTGAATTTTTATTTAATCGATATATTGTTTTGAAATTATTAAAATCGTAAAAAT
>MU119310.1:0-67433 GCA_014904845.1 Acephala macrosclerotiorum
TTTTTTTTTTTTTTTTTTTTTTTTTTTTTTTATGTTTTTTTTTATATTTTTTTCTTTTTTTATATTTTATATTAAAAACTAATATTAATTGAGTATTTAAAATCGATTACGCGTTATGAAAAATATTTTGAGATTTGTTATATTGAAAATTAGATTGTTGTTAAATGTAAATTAATACAATTTTTTTTTTTTTCGATGGTTACGTATCGTTTAATCGACGTATATTCGAGTAATTCGAATCGTAGAATAACGATTACAATTCATTTCAAACGTTTTAAATAGAGTTCGAAAACGATTTAAATAAAATACTTTATTATTTATAAAGTAATTTTAAAGTTTGATTTTATTGAAAGAATTTATTAATACGTGATATAATCGTATGTTCGATTCGTGAAATTTCTTTTATTGATATTTTGATTTCTATATATTGAGTAATTAATTAGTTCGATTTTCAATAGTAATTTTAATTTGAATTAAATAAATATATTTTCGAGAAAACTATTATTAATTATTGATTTTTAATAAATAATTAGTAAAATAAAAACAATTATAAATTTTACGAATTAAAAAAAACAATAGTTCGTAAAGTAAATACTATAATTATATTTTGCTTCGATTCGCTATTAATTCGTATTAAATGTGCGATTGAATTAGTAATAAACGATTTTAGATTTTAATAAATATTCGTAAAACAATTCGCGATTTTTTTTTATTGAATATATAAAATATAAATAAAATAAATTGATAAATTTTTTAATTTAATAAAATTACTAATTATATTATATTTTTTTTAGATTAATTAAAAATACAATATAGAAATAAATTTTGCGTTTGTATTAATATTTTATAATTAAAATAAAATAAAAAAATAAACGATATTTTTATTGTATATTTCAAATTTTTCTTTGAATTTGTTAACGTTTGAAAATAGTATTTTTTTTTAAGAATTAAAAAATAGTTTAATTCAATTTTTAGTTATATGATTGTTTTGATTTTAATAATAATTGTTTTTGTAGTAAAAAAGTAACATTGATTGAATAGCAATAGAAAATTACGTTTTGAATTCGATATCGAAAGTAGTAAATTTTATTATTTTTATATTTACAATATTTTAATATTATTTAATACGTTTTTATAAGATTAAAAACAATTGAAAGATTTTATTTATACAAAAACAATTTGATATTCGTTTATTTGTAATAAAGAAAATTAAAATAATAATTTCTATAATTAACGCTATTGTCAATTTCGAGATTATTGAGAATTTGTACGAAGAAACGATATTAGATTTAAAGAAAAATTCAGATTTTGACGAAATATATTCGATTGTTTTTAATAAATATAAAATTAACGATTTTTATTTAGTTTAAAAAGTAGCGAAATTTAATAAAAAAAAATAGTACAATATATAATTTGTTTTTGATTATAATTATTTGATATTATTAATTGAATTTAATTATTTGAAAATAATATAAAAAATGAGAATAAAAAAAATTTAATTATTAAAAATAGTAAATATTTTTTATTTGTTTTGAAAACAATACTTTGATTGATTGATTTTAAGAGATAATTAATTCAAAAATAGTATTAATACAAATGAAATTTTTTTATACAATTATTATAACGACGAATTCGTATTTAAAAATAAACTTGATTAATTCGTTTTAATATTTGTCGAGTAATGTGATTTTATCGAATAATATTCGTTTATCGAATTAATATTATTTATTAAACGAGTCGCGTTTGTTCAATTAATTCAAAAAAAAAAAAAATAATATTTAAAGTATTTAATTCGATGAATTATATTTTAATATATTATAAGTATAATAAAATTAATATTGATTTTAGACGTTTGTTTTTAGTTCGAAGAAAAAAAAAACACGTAAATTTAATTTATATCGAATTTTATAATCGATTAATTAATACAAATTACAATTGTAAAATAAAATATTATGAAAAAATTTAAATTAAAAATTGATATTTATTTTGAAAACGATAAAAACGAAATATTTTATTTTATTTTTCTATAGAATTTCGATTGGAAATTTTTTATCAAAAAAATTAAAAAAAATTCTAATAAGAATTTTTTTTAAATTGATTTTAATATTTGGAATAAATATAAAAAAAATTATAACGAATACGCAATATATAATTTAAAAAATTTTAAGAATATAATTGATTTAATAATAAGTTTTAAATGGGCGTGAGTTCAAATATACGATAATAATAATTAATTTAATTACGATAATTAACAATTAAAAAATAAATCGATTTTTGTAATATTGAATAAATTTTAATTAAGAAACTGGTTTTTATAGAGTAATTAAATAGAATCGAGAGCGATTTGAATTACAATTACGAAAGAGTTTATATTTGAAGAAAATATAATAAAAAGTATTTATAATAAAAAAAATCGTTTTAATTGTCGAATATTTTGATTTTATATTAGATTGTACGATATTGTTTAAAGATTAATATAATTACTGTTTATTGAAATTGTTATTTTATAGATTATAACGTTTTTTGATTTAAAGATATTAAAAACGAATTGATCGATTATATTTTCGCTAGTGTATATATTTTTATTAGTGTATATATTTTCGCTAGTATATATATTTTTATTAGCGCATGAATTTTTACTAGCGTATAAATTTTTATTAGTGTATATAAAGTGTATTGAAATATATGTACTATTGGCAAAGAAAATTAAATTTTGTTTTTTAAAATAATAATAATTCTTTTGAGTTTATTGTTACTATTGGTAATTGTTTTAAATTCAAGTACCAAAGATTTGAACATGTAATAATTGTATTGTATATGTTATTGGTAGATCGTTAGTACTATTGGTAATCGATTAATCAAAAAATATTTTTGTTAATAGAATATTATTATTAATAATAATTAAATTAATCGAATATATTTATTAAATTAATTATAAATTTAATAAAAATTTATAGCGATAATAAAAAATACAAAAAAAAACTATATAATATTATTGAAATTAAATTTCGAATTTTTTATAATTATTATTGTAAAATTAACGTATTTAAAAATTAATATATTGAAATTTTTTTTGTAATATTCAAAGAATAAATTAATTTATTTTACTACGAGAAACTTATTAAACGAAATTATAAATTTACGTTTATAATAATTTTAATTAAAATATATTTCGAGATTGAAAAAAATCGATAATTATAAAAAATTTAAAAAAATTTGTTTTCGAAATATTAAATAAAATATAATTTTTGCGATTAAATTATTAATATTTATCGAAATATTAAAAAATACAATTTCGTACTATATAAATTTATTAATATTTTCAAAAGTATTTATATTGAATTATATTTCGTAATTAATATTGTAATGCGTTTACGTGAAATATAATAATATTTTATTATTTTTGATTAAAATAAAAACAATAAAAACAAATACGAAAAATATAATTAAAATTAAATTAATTGTATATATGAAAAACGTAATAAAAAATAAAAATAAAATCGAGAAAATTTTCGCGATAAATATTATAAAAAACGTAAATATTAAAAAAAAAATATTAAAAAAAATATTATATTTGTAGTAAATCGAAATACTAATTAATAAAATATTTAATAAATAAATAATAATAAATTTATAATCAATTTTAATAATAAGTTTAATTTAAAATAAATCGAAATATTATTATTATTTATTATTAAAAAATTTTCGTAAATTATAAAAATATTAAAAATTTGAAAAATAAAAAAAAATAAAAATTCGATTAATTCTTTATAAATATAGAAATCGAGAATAAATATAATTATTTTATTATGAAATTTAAAAAAATCGATAATATACAAATAATAATTATTTTAAACGATTAATTTATTCGTTATATAATTACTCAAAAAAATATATTCAATATTTTATTATTATAATTCGAATTGAAAAAATATTTTTTTTTTTACTTTCGAGAATTAATATTTATTAAAAGTTTTTTAAAGTATTATATCAAATAACGAAATTATTAAAATATTGATTACTAAATAATTACAATTTTTAGTACTATAAAAATTTAATTATAAAGTCTAGTTTAATATATTAACGATTGAAAATTATTGTATTTTATATTGTTTTTATAAATATATTATTTTTATTTTATATTCAAAATATAAATAATATAAATATAAAATTTAATAATTTTAAAAATATTTTAATTCAAAAAAATAAAATTGTTTTTATTATATAAAAATAAAAACATTTTTAAATATTATTATATCAATCGAAAAAAAATCTATTTTAAAATCATTTTATCGATATTTAATTATATTAATTATATAAACGTTTTAAATAATTATTAATATAACGTTTTATAAAAAAATTTCAATGAATTAATTATAATATAAATATTAAATATATTTAATACTTTATTAAATATTATTACTACTATTAAATATATAAATAATTTTTTAAAAAATTCAAATTTATTTTATAAAATAATTATAAATTTAATTATTTGATTATTATCGACGTTTTATATTTAAATTCGAAATTAATATTACAAATCGTAAACTCGTTTACAATATTTCAAACTATTAAATTCTTAAAAAATATATTTATAAAAATAATATAAAATACTTTTCAAATATATTAAATTAATACGTATTAAAAATTATTTAATTACTTCGTTTATAATACGAAAAAAAAAATTTCGTTTATAAAATTTCAATAAAATATTAAAATAATAATAATTAAAATTAAAAAAATATTTATTGAAATTTATAATAATATAAAAATATTACATTTTATTACGTTAAACTTATAAAATTATTTACAATAAATTAATCGAAAAATAAATCAATAAAAAATTTTTTTTATAAATAATAATTAAAACTATAAACGATTTAATAAAATCAAATAATATTATATTTATATTATTAATTTTTAAAATTTATTTTAAAATAATTAGTAATAATATATTATTACTATTAATTATTAAAAAAAACTAAAATAATTCGAATAATTACTAAAAAAATATATTGTTTATATATTAAATATTAAATCAATAACGTACTCGCAATAAAAAATAATTTAAATACGAAATTTACATTAAATTTATTAATTTTTTCGAATATACGTATTTAACGTAAAAAAAAAAAAAAAAAAAACTATACTAATTATTAATAATCGACGTTAAAATATATACAATTAATATATTTTACGAGTTAATTAATTTTCGATTTACAATTGTTAAATCGTATTATATAAAAAAAAAATATTGAAAATTTAAAACGACGATTAAAACGACGATTAAAATTATAATTAAAATGAAATTTTTATATTTTTTTTGTTAAACGAATTAAATAAAAAATTAATTTAATAATATAATCGAAAACGTTTAAAAAAATTACGTAATAAAAACATATTTAACAAAGAATAATATTTTATTAAAAACGACGATAAAAATTTTAAAAATTTTAATAAATAATTTATTATCGTTATTATTAAAAAAATTGAAATCTTTATAATATTTATAATATTTATAACAAATAAAAAAAAAATCGATATAGTATTTTTTTTGAAATTGCGAAAAAAAAATATTATTATAATTTTTAAACAATTATTTAAAACGTTTTAAAAGAAAAAAATCGATAATTTAATCGTAAAATTTTTTTTAATTTTGTCGTATATAATTTTATTTAATATATTGAAATTCGTATTTTTAATTTAAAATTAATTAATAAAATTAAAAATAAAATTATTAATATTTTTTACGAGAAATTAAAACTAGTAATTTAAAAATATAACGACAAAAGAAAAAAAATAATTTTAATATAATTTTCGATAATTTAAAAAATTAATCAACGAATAATTATCGTTTTAATATTTTTTTTCAATTAAATTTTAAAATAAAAAAATTAAAATATAATTTTGAAATATTATTTAAATTTATATACAATTAATAATAATTTTTTAATAATTTATATTAATACGTTTATTAAAGAAAATTCGTTATTTATATTTATTAAATATAATTATAATAATTTTAAAATCTTTATATAATATTATTAAAATAAAAATATATTAATAAATACTATAAAAAGAAATTATCGATAATTATATCAATATACGATTTTTGTTTTTTAATTACGAATATAAAAATTTTCGACGTTATTAAAATATAAATTAATAATATATTTATATTAATTAAAAAAAGATTTTTTATTATTGAAAAAAACGAATTTAATAATATTAAATTTTTAATTAAGTTTAAAAAAAATTTAATACTAGAAATATTATTAATTTTCAATAAATATATTCTAATTAAAAACGAAAATATAATTTATTTATAATAAAAGAATTAAAATAAAAAATTAAAATTAATAAATATTAAATTTTTAAATTTGTAAATTGAATATTAAAAACAACGAATTAAAAAAATTTATATTATTATAATTTACTAATTTGAAATAATTTTCGATTTATTTATTATTATTTAATATTAAAATTTAATAAAAAAAAATTTATTATATTGAATAAAAAATTGAAATAATAAATTAAAAATTTAAATCGAAAATTTAAATATATTATTTTCGATTTATTTATAATAAAGATTTTCGTTTTTATTAATAATTTATTTACAAATAATAAAAATTTTAATTTTTAAATTGAATATAAAATTATTTTAATAAATAAATAATAATTAAACGATGAAAAATTCGAAATTAAAAAGAATTTTATTTATTATAATTTTATTTAAAATAAACGTATTACTAAAAGCGTTTTGATTTCGAAAATATATAATATAATAAAAAAAATCGATATAATGATTACAATTAAATTTATTATCGATATAATTATTTAATAATTCGATATTTTTAATATTTTAATAATCGTTTATATAAATTTATATTCGTTTTACGAATATTTAATCAAATTAAAAACGATTAAAAAAAAGCGTTTTATAATCGATATTATAATTTTTCGTTAATCGTATAAACGTAAAAAATTATAATAAATTCAATAAATTAATAATTAAAATAATCTAATAAATATTATAATAAAATTAATATTTAATAAAATTTTAAAAAAGTTTTTAAATACGAATTATTTTAAAATTCGAATAAAAAAATAAATTAAAAAAAAGAAAATAATAAAAACAATATAAAAAACTAAAAAAAAATGCTTATTAAAAAAAAAAAAATAAAAAAAAAAAAAATTTATATTAAATTTTGAAAGTTTTTATTATTTAATTTATAAAATCAAAAAAAAAATTTATTTTAATTTCGACGTTTATAATTTTCAACGAATTTTAAAAACGGTACTAATTTACTAGCGTTGTTTTTAAAGTTTTATCACATGATTTTTGTATTTAAAATATTAGTAAATTTTATATATTAATAAATTACAATAAAAAATAAAAATAAAAACGTTTTTTTAATTAATTAAATTAATTAAATTTTTATTACAAAAAAAAACTATTAATATAAATACAATATTAGTTTAATAATCACGTGTAATACTAATTCTAATTCGAATTAATATCGTTTTACTAAAATTGAAATTATATTTTTTTAAATTTTACGTATTTTTTTAAATAATTAATTACAATTCAATAAATACAATTAAAATTATTTTATGTTTTCGTTTTTAATTTATTATTAATAATAAATATTTTTAATAATATCAATATATATATATTTTAAAATATACTATTATATTAATATTATAATTTAATAATAAAATTAATAAATAATTATATAATAATTAAAAAATATATATATTATTTTCAATATTATTATTATTATTATTATATTTAATATTAAATTGTATTTATTTAAATATATATAATTAATAATTTTTTTTAAATTTTAAAATATTTTAATTTATTATTTTAAATTTATAATTTTTTTAATTTTAATTTAAAATTATAATTTTAAATTTTTAAAAAAATCGTTTTAAATTTTTTATTAATATATTAAATTATATAATATTTAATAATAAAATTATAATTATTAAAACGATTTATAAAAATATATAATAAATACAATTTAAATAAAAATACAAATTATTAATTATTAATAATTTTTAATATATTTAATATTGATTTAAATAAAATATAAATATTAATTAATTAAAAAATATAATTATTATATTAATATAAAATTTATATAATTAAATTTTAAAAATAATATTATTTTTAAAATTATTTTTTTATTTTTTATTTTTTTAATAATATAAAAAAAATAATTAAAATAATATATTAATATTATAAATTATAATTTATTTTAAATTTTTAATTATTATTATTATTATTATATTAAAACAAAATTTTAATATATATTTTATTTATTAATTTATAAACGTTTTAAATTTAATAAAATAATTTATATTATTTAAAAATAATTAAAAAATTTAATATTTTAATTAATTTAAACTTTTTAAATATAAAATTTATTAATAAAAAAATAAAAAATAATTTTAATTTTAAAATTAATATATTTTTAATTAAATAATAAATAATAATATAAAAAAAATTTATTTAAAAATTCGTTTTTAATTTAAATTTTATAATTTTTTTATTAATATATAAAATATATTACAATTTGTTTTTATAATTTAATAAAATATTATTTAAAATTTAATATATAAATAAAATTAATAATTATAATTAAAAAAATTAAAATTATTTATTAAATTAAATTTTTTTAATATATATAAAAAAATTTATTTTTAAAAAATTTATAATTTTATTTTATTTTTTAATTTATTATAATTAATATATTTATTAATTATATAAATATTAAAAAAAAAAAATTTTAAAATATAATTTTTTTATATTATATTTTAAATATTATAATTATTTAATTTATAAAATTAAAATATAATTTTATTTTATATAATTAAATAATAAAAATTAATTAAAAATAAATAAAATTTAAACGAGATTTAAACGAGTATTTTAATTTTTATAATTTTTGTAATTTTTAATTTTTTAAAATAATTTTAAATATAATTTTAAATAAAAATATTAAATTAAATTTTTTTAATAAAAATTATATAATTATAAAAATATTTAATATTTAAATAAATATTTTAATATTTAAAATAAAAACGCATTTAAAAATTTTATAATTATTATTTTTATTAAATATAATTATATTTTATTAATTAATAAATTATAATTATAAATATAATATAATTAAATTTTTAATATTTTTAATTAAAATTATATATTATAATATTTTTTAATAAATTAATTAAATTTAATATTTTTTATTTATAATTAAAATAATTCGTATTATATAAATATCGTATAATTTAATAAAAATTAATATTAATTTTTAAAACGAACGATTAATAAAAACGTTTTTATAAAAAATTAAAAAATTTTCAATTTTAATAATTTATTTAATTTATTTTTATTTTAAATTTTAAATTAAAAAAATTATTAAAATAAAATTTTAAATTTTATTAAACGATAAAAATTAATAAATTAATAAATTTTTTAATATTTAAAATAAAAACATATTATAAAATTTTATATTATTAAAAAAAAAATTTAAATTAAATTATTATAATTTTTTTAATTAATTTAAATTATTTTAATATTTAAATATTTTTGTATTTAATTATTATAATTAATTTAATTAATTATAAAATAATATTTTTTAAAATTTTTATTAAAAATTATATAATTATAAAAATATTTAAAATTTAAAAATATTTAATTAAATTTTAATTTATTTATAAATTTTATACGATTTAAATTAATTAATAAATTAAAATTTTAATATTTTTTTTTAATATTATATATTATAATATTTTTTAATAAATTAATTAAATTTAATATTTTTCGTTTATAATTAAAATAATTTATATTATATAAATAATATATAATTTAATAAAAATTAATATTAATTTTTAAAACGAATAATTAATTATTAATTTTTAATAAAAAAATTAAAAAAAAAATTTAATTAAAAATTTTATATATTTATTTTATAATTTTTATTTATAAATATAAAAATAATAATATTATAATAAAATTAAACGTAAATTTAAAAATTTAAAATTATATAATTAAAATTAAATTTATAATAAATATTATTTTTTATATTACGTATATTAATTAAAAGTAATTTAATACTAATTTTTTTTATTTATTTCAAAGTTAAAATAATTAATATAAATTTAATAATTACTAATTATAAAAATAATCGATCCCGTGATTTTTTTCTTTAAACGAACTCTTGCTTAAGCGTAGTAAATTGTTTACTCTCTTGTAAATTTAATTTAACCATGTTTGCGCATATTTTTTTTCATATAAATAATTTATTTTATAGTATTAAATCACACGATAGATCATATACCAGGCCAAGCCCAAGCCCAGGGACGGAACTCCGCAGGTAATTTTGCAGGAGCAGTTAATACAGTGGGCCGAATTTACTTCATACTCAATTATTTCGCATTTATTATAGGATTATGAGTGTCTCGAATGGGAGTCCCTTGAAAGTAGGCTATTGGAAACCAAGGCTTGGCGGGGGATGCACCAACCGGCTAGTGCCGCGTTTATGTGCAAAAATTATATGGGGAGCCCGTCCAAGAAAACGTCCTTCTCTGTCACCCACCGTCCAGCTCCCGCGTCACCAGACTCGCAACTTTGGGCGCCCCTTTTGCGCCACTCTCGCGCCCCTTTCGCGCCCCTTTCGCGCCCCTTTCGCGCCCCTTTCGCGCCCCTTTCGCGCCCCTTTCGCGCCCTTTCCTACAACATGGACTTCACGCAGCTGAATTGGCTCGACAATTGGCAGCCCCTTCAGAAATTCACCACCAACTCTCTCACCTACCTGGATCTCAGCGACATGCCATCAAGTTTCACATTTGGGAATCTGCCAATCGTGTGAGATTTTTTTTTTTTAAATCCGATATGCTAACTACTCGGGCGCTATACAGAGTTCACCGACTTCTACTCCCACAGCATCGAGGTGGCCTGGAGCCTTTGATGAACTTTGGGCCGTGGCGCCACATTGCGGGTTGTCCGAACCTCCAAAAGTCAACTCGGACTTTGAACAACACAGTGGCACGACTATAGTTGAAAACCGCGTGCCAATAACAGTCCATTCTGTGCCCGATTACCCAATCGATCTTCGGAAGCCCAGCAAGTTTCCACAGTCTCTAACGAGCGTCTCGAGGACCATCTTTAAAATATCCACATTGAGCTATTAATTTGCGCTAAATTTAGCTACTTCTACTACAAACCTTTCGGCAAGCAAAGTAACTTGGAGCGTCATCATAAAAACAAACACGCGGACGGATTTGTGCTATACAAGTGTCCCCGTACTTCCTGCCCTAAGCCCATCAATGGATTTGCTCGCAGGGACAAGCTCAAAGAACATCTTCGAAACTGCCATAGCAACTTCGAATGCCTCAACCACATAAAAACGGCTTCAAAACTGAAGAACAGCTACTGTCCCATATCCGGACTGCTTACAAGATGCTTCAAGCTGAGTGCCCATTACCCCGTTGTAAGACGAGCAATACTACCGAGGCTACACTTGGAGTGACTTTGGATGAGCATTTTGAGGCTATTCATAGAGATTATAATTGTAAGCTTGGCATTTGCAAGCACACCCAGTCTTCGGAGTTTATTCCCTACACTCTGAAAAAGCATTTTATTAAGGATTACGATATCAGCTCCTCTGAGGCAGTGGGGCTTGTCGATACCATAGTCAAAGCTGGAGAATGTGCGTTGAAGGACTTGCAGTTGATGAAACTGGGTTGGGCTCAAGGGCAACGTGGTCTTTAGAATAGCCATATAAGGAAGACTTTCATAGAATGTCTTTTATGCTCATCAGTGACCCCCAAAATCCCTGATTCGAGCTTGTGAGGGAAGGGGATTTTGGGAATTTTAGAACTTATTGGGACGTACTGAGTTCCGTCGTTGAGAGATTTGCTTGTTTCAAGTTATAAGTCTAAGTTTAATCTGCTCCATGAAATGTTATTTTTTTGTATCTTCATCTTCAGTACTTTGTACTCGCGTCTCACCCAGCCTAAACAAGTTATGTTCCCACATGATCAAATTGTGTAACATGGCGATATTCAAAAAAAAAAACTTCGGGTCAAGGTCACTTGTAAGACAACGCTCTTCAATCATGACTTTAATTGTCCTTTATTAGCCGTCAGACAGTCAAATCCAACATACGTTACCCACATCCGTACAAACCCACGTATCCGATGCTAATATTTCGATTGCATGGGTAGGGTAGCAATAAGAGTGCTTTACGATTGCCAGCCTGGAATGGTTATTGCACGGCGTTGGGCTACGTCTTCGATGAGGGCTTTGTGCACGATGCCCACGATGATCTTGGCCAGAGATGACAAGGCGGACAAAAGTCCAGCCGTTTAATTTCTCAAATGGCTCAACGATTTTACAAGTGCCTTCGGGAAGTGCCTTCGGAAAGCTCTGTGCAACCAAGGGGATCGTCACGCGATAACTCCGCTGGTGACCATGGACAGCCTTGCTCACTTGTCAGACGTTTCGGGTGTGGATCCCTAGTTGGTTCATGCTTAATCAGCCTTTCCTCGGCCGTAATGTTCGAAATGCCTTGTTGCACGTGAAGTTCGATGCAGTCCGTAGTCAGCCCAACCGTTGCATGAGCCTTGTTGCATCTACACCGAGTAGCGCCACATGGGCATTGAAGGTGCAATGTACACATGCATCGCCTCCCATATTTCTCCACGGTTTGTTAAGCTTGTATTATTCTGGCGATTGGTCGTGGAGAAAGGAGCTTCGGGAAGCTATTGGTTCTTCATCAGCGTGGCTCGCAGTGCGCATCTCGGGTTCACCAGCCGGCAGACCGTGTTGTAGCGCCCCGTATGCATCTGGACGAACTCAGCATCGGGTATCGCATTTAACTGCCCACCTTCCAGCAAGCGTACAGCCGTGCCGACTTATTTTGTTACGAGGATCTTAGATCAACATCCTTCAAATTTTTCGAATCCTCAACTTTCTCCCTAGTATCCTGGTTTTCATTTTCATTTTATGCGAAACCAAAAACCATGGCGGAAGCATTCGCTCTGCTTGGTGCCCTTTCAGCCATCCTCCAGATTGCGGACTCGTCAAGAATGGTTGCAAACCTTCTGCGCAGAGTCGCTCGCGAAGCCGGCTCAGCTACGGATGATATCCAAAGCTTTGCAAGCATTCTATCTTCCTTTCAGTCCATCGTTGCTATGGCATTTGTGACCGTAGAAAAACATTGCTCCAAAGGCAATAATTCGCAGGCGGTTCGCACATTGGAGGACAAGAAAGTCTTGGAAATGTTGACAATCCAGTCGAAGTATATCGAAAAACGCCTTGAGGGTATCGGGAAGAAGCTTGAGCAGCTCGACGAAAGCAAACTCAACTGGTGGAAAAAAGCTGTATGGGTCCTTTACAGGAAACCAGAACTGCTGGAGCTCAGTCCACAAATGGATTGTATGAAATCAAACCTACTCGTGGTCATAGCTGTTCTCCAGTTAGATTCAAGCTCCCAGGAACAAAGGTCCGAATACGCAACCAAGAAAGAGTTAGTTGTCTTCAGTACATTTAAGCAATTACTATCGCTAACATGAAAAATATAGAAATTATCTCCAAACGATGCTACAAGACGCAATATCGGAAATACGCGCAATTTCTAGAACAAATACGATAGCTTCACTAAGTGAAGCGAGGCTTACGGCCGTCTCTGAGGGGCGAAATAAATTAATTGAAATTGCAACTCCCTTAGTTGATGATAGCATCCTTGCCGGCTATTCATTAACTTCATCAAGCTTATCCAAGGGCTACGATGGTTATCGAGCACAGAAACCTCGTAGAAAGCATCGGCCTTCCGATTCTTTTGGGTCTGTGGGACCCTTGCCGACAAATGGTAGTCAGCATGCTGAATTAAAAACCCGAACAAAAAATACACAGCACGTAAGCCACTCGACAGATTCCATGAGGCATATGATTCAGGATCGCCATCCTCAAAGCAAACGGTCGAACCAGACGAAGACAGAAACAGTCAGTCCAAGCATCACTAAATCGGTCGAACATGTGAGGCAGGTCGAATTAGATGACGCAGTAGCTTCTTCATCTCATGTAAATCCGAAGAACGATGAAAATCTGGCTGCCGTCTGCCGTACCAAAAACGTCTTGAAATTAAATTCCCTTGACAAAACTGTTTCGGATAACGGCTATATTGAGACCCCCAAAGGTCGAATTCCTACCAAGCTTTACTACGAAGAGTATTCAGGACAGAACTACATCTCGAGCTATTTCGCCGGGCAGCTAGGTCTAGAGATCGAGTTATTGAGAGCGGGAGACGAAGAAGTCTGGATTGAAAGGGAAGACGGTGGGACGGAAAAATGTTTCGGAAAAGTAAAGTTGAAATGGAACAGAGCCTCGGCTTCTGTTGGGAACTCAGTACGGATTCCTATCGAGTCACAGTTTTTTGTGTATGATGATCTAGGGGAGAATCGAAAGATTTTAATTTTGGGGGATTCGTTTCCTGGCAAGAAACGGTATTACTGGAGTAATGGTGCTATATACGCTAAATTGCCTCCAAACAGATAATAGCTCTAGAATGTGAGTTTTCGCCTTTCCCTGAGAATACTATAGGTTCAGTTTCCCAGATAAAAAATGATACGGTCATGATGTCAGTTGGTTGAGTAGTTGTTCGTATTTCACTGAGGAAGTCCTGAGTCTAGGCGTAAAAGATTAATCTTCAAGTTGTCTAAAAATCTAAGGGGAGAGTGACAGCGAAGTCTTAATTGTATCGGAATCAGAAGCTACAAGTTACAGGTGATTTCAAAATGACAACAAACTAATGAGCGGCTACGTTTGGCATCAAAACAGGTATATAAAATCACTTTTGTGGACTTAAAAAGACGTTATATAATAATGAGGCTGAGCCGATTTGTCATTTCAGGGCGTGTTACGTGCTCTCTGTGAGCAGCTGAATAAGTATATAAGTATTGATAACGACCAAGAACGCAGTTCTTGGCCATGTAACCTTTTACTAGGGTATGACGCTATAGATTATATCATCATCTGGAAACGATAGTTTAATTTTACAAGTATCACGTGTATATAAGCGAATATAAATCCAAAAAAGGTTCAGGAGGGATCTAAGTCGGAGTCAAATAAGGTCCCGCTTTTACTCTCCCCCCCCTGAAATAATCAAGGTGGAGACTTTTTGCCACCACAGGTCAAGGGAGCGAACAAGGGAGTGAGCAAATCAAAAAGATTGCTTTGGTGAAGTGGTAGAGCTTAATAGCCTTCTTGAACCTTCTATAGCTACCCCGGCACTGCTACACAGACCACATTTTGCTCTTTGCGAGGAGGCTGACTAGGCCCTTTAACCACTGAGAATACGTGCCTGCTTGTTCTACCCACAAAATTTCTCCACCTTGAATATTACAGGGGGGGGGAGAGTAAGAACACGACGAGGAAAGTATAACTGAGCAAGGGAGCCAAAAGAAGCCCCTGCGGATACTAAAATAGCGCTTTAATGCATGCTCAGGCTTACTTAGCGTATGCTCAGACCGTGCTCAGGAATGATCACCCTCGGCTTAAGCTTGCTCACCCACGGCTCAGGCTAAAGCAGCAATTGCTCAGGTCTAAAAGCGGAAATGGAAATTGCTTACATCGACATTCCGATGTGAGATTAGCTGTACCCATGAACCATCATTCCTTTGGAGCTAATAACCCAGTAAATCTGGGACTTTTGGCTATTGAAAGTTGTGAATAGCATACAAAGACTGCCCCGACTGGCTCTTTATGGTTGCGCATGGCTAACTTTGACCATGTCACGTGATGTATATTTTGATTTAAAGATCCAAAGACCCACAGAAGCAGGGACTTTTGGATTATTAAAGTTGTATATTCAATATAATATCTTTTCTAAAGAAATAAAACAAACACATCCTTCAACTCAAAACATCTCTCTATATAACTTATACCTTTTACATAGCTCTTTCCATAGCCCCCTCAAAGGCAACCCTCTCAGAACTCCACTTTCGAGAACCTACTCTCTCGAATCCGCTGTCCAAACTTCCAAAGCACCAAAGGCATCGGGATGAAAGCTACAGCAATGAACCCCAAAACCGAAGTTCCCCATCCAAGTCCAAGAGCATTATACATACTGTTCCCTGCCAGCGGGAGCAGGGCTCCAAGCAGAGAACGAAAGACGGTTGAAGCAGCTGATACCGAAGCTGCGTAGCTTATGTAAGCGTCGACTAGGTATCCTAGCGCTGGCATCTATTGATATCAGTCCCGAATTTTCTCTGAAAGTATAGACCAAGTTGGAAGAAATGCAACTTACAAATATCAAAAACAAACCCGCACCGAGAAATGCAGTCCCGATGATGGGAACGATGTAATGTACCTTCGCCTCGGCCGCCCATCCATACATAAATAACCCGATAGGAACAATCAAAGCACCGATAAACATAACCGGGAGACGATATTCGGGCTTTGCCGTTCCGCCATTTTGTTTAGTAAGTTTCGTTACCAAACGATCGGACACAGCACCACAGAACACTAATCCGAGAAAACTCCCTACTCCTGTACCGATATAAGTTAAGCCCAGGCCGCCTCCCGAGATACCGTATTGATCTTCGAATACTCGAGGGAAAGTCGTGAAGAGGAGGTACAAGTACCCGTACACAGTTGCCATGTACAGCGAGATCACGAAAACAATAGGAGACAAGATGAGCATCTTGATCGGTCGAACAATAGCCATTGTGAACAGCTTTTTTGGATCTTTGCCGCTATCGAGAGCGGATTTAAGATTCGAGTTTGCGGTTTCCTTTCGAAGCCGGACGGTTTTGCGTTGTAGGATGACAGGGGCGTATGATTCGCGCATGAAGAGGAGGGTAGCTATCCAGACTGCTCCCGCCTACATTTGTATCAGTGTGAGAGCTATTTGGCTGGAATATGAAAACTTACAACAATAGCAACCAACCAAAAAATCCACCTCCACCCTTTTGCTTCAGCAAGATACGCACCAACTACACATCACATCATAAGCGCCTTCCCTCTGCAGACTATTCTCACAACAATCACTTACTCAAAGGTCCAAAAGTCGGTCCAACAAGCGGACCCATAATCCAAAGCGACATCACCAACCCCCTCTTCTCCAATGGAATCATATCCGCAATCGTCCCGGCCCCTAATGTAATCGGACAACTTGCTGCGATACCGGCGAAGGGACGGAAGACGATCAGAGAACTGAGGGAGTTGGCGACTGCGCAGGCGATGCTGAAGATTAAGAAGATGGTGTTGCAGGTGTTGTAGACTGGGGAGCGGCCGTAGAGTTCGGAGAGGGGTGCGATTACTTGGGGGGAAGTTAGTGTGACTTTTGTGTTTAGTGAGTGGGAGGGAGAAGGGTGGAAGGCGCTCAGTGACTGCTCTACAACGAAGTTGAGGAGGCGATACGGAGTACAAAGAAAGGGTTCCCTACCAAGAGGTCCAAATGCGTATCCCAGGATGTAGACTGAGGTTACGAAGGCGCCGATTGTCTCGTTTGTGGAGTGGAAGGTTGACATGACGTCTGGTGTGGCGGGCGAGATGATTGTTGATGCGAGAGGGCTTTTTGGGATTAGTTCTGCATGCGGGCTTGAAAGGGGAGGGAGAGGGGGGACGAACGAGAGCATGGTGACGAGGGAGACTATGCCGATGGCTGTGACCTTCTTCGATGAGGACCAGTTCATGGGATTTGCTAGGTCCTCTGGATCGTCCCAGTCCACGATGTTGGAGTCTTTTGGAGTTTTCTCGGCAGCGGTAGGGTCGGGGACATTGCTATCCTGAGCAGGTTGGCCTTCCACATCATTTTTGTATGAGATATTGTTGAGTTGGCTTGTGTCTTTTGAATGCGTCGAGGAGCCTGAGCTTCCAATTTCTTTTGAAGTGTCCATGCTTATGGGTTGTCGGGGAAGTTCAGGTCAGGTATAGAGTGTTAAGTGACAATGGAATTAGTACAGACAAGTATGAGAAGAGCTGTTCAAGGATAGACAAGAATATGGCATGTGGGATTTGGAGATGAAGACTGCACTTCTCGTCCTATTAATGAGTATGAAGGTCTCCTGGGGTAAGTAGCAATTACTAACTCCAGAGTCTCAACCCGCGGAATCGCCGCGGGGTCGATGCCGGAGACCCCACCGCGTATTCCCAGGAAGGAATACGACTTCAAAAAATAACGAGAGAAGTGGAGCAGACTGACGATATCTTGAAATCAAGCAGCGAGACTCTGAAAGAGGAGGGTGTCATCCAATATTCCAGGCTGAGAGCAAAAGTTCTAGCACGTGACCGATATTATTTTCCGCACTACATACGTAGATCATCAACTTGGCCACGTTCCCGTCAAGGTCCTCGTGAAAGCGTGCAGCAAAAACCTAGAAAGTGATAGTATTCTAAAAGTCAATGGATTGATCATGCGGACATCGATGAGGTAGGGCATTGAACGGTGAATGATCACGTCTCATGAAAATGTGTCTGCCCAGTTCAAGTGTGTTGCTTGAGACATGATCAGGCACAAAATTGTGAAGAAGATTGCGGTAAAGAACAATGCAATATCAACGGATTAGCAACGCGGAACCTTGAACAAGTCGCTCAATACTTCTTTTCACATGTCACGAGCTACCTTGATGCGCGACACAAGAAAAGCTTTGGGAGAGCCTCACTGGAGGTGCATCATTGCTAACCTCAAAAGAACTGACTTGCTTCAAAAATGAAGCTCGAATTGAAAAACAAACGGAGAGCTCCCCTAGGCGATGCCGAACATATATTATGTGATGAGTCCCAGGAATCCCAGCTCAGGGGCTCGACAGGGAGAAGATCAGGGCGTTTGACGCTAAGAAAGCTCGCTAAAATTAGCTTCCCGCTAACAAACAGCCTACCTCCACGCCGGTGAACCTCCTTGAACATCCCGTGAATCTTGGCTGCACGGAAGACTCACAAACATCACGAGCAGCACAATACAGTTGTACTCGACGGCATCATGTGGTGCAAGGTGAGTTCATCTCGAGTTTGGCTCATCTCAAAAGCGTCGCAATCCATCATTTGCCTCGTGTTTCTTTTGCGGATACCGACAGGGCGACCGTGTTCAAGCGTCCAGCCATGTTTCTTGTCAACGTCGCACCGAAGCACTTCATCATATTCCCCCTGCTCTTCGTCTCACACACCGTGCCGCTTTGAAGGCACTAGGCCGGGGAGCTGGGATCAAGTTGCGCCAGGCACCAAACGAGGCACCCAACTCGGAGTCACGAGTTGGCGCGTTCCATACGTGTAAAGTGATTTCAGCCACCCCCCCTGCCAAATCGCGTCCGAATCACGTCTCCCGAGCTGCCTTGGGCTTTGATCGCATTTTTGGCTGTAGCAGGCATCCTCGGCCTGCTGCCATATATATACTCCTGGCCCTCCCTCCTGCAGACTCTTTCCTCTCTTCTTCTCAATCCATCAGGCATCGACGAAATCCGCCATCAACGAAAACCACGAAAATCGACAATCTCGACAACACCACGACGACAACCACGACTTTGGATGAAACCGAGATCCGTAGACGAGATACCACATTTTCCAAATCTGCCGACCAATAACGATCCTCGAAAATGTTCTCTCGCAACCCGAAATCCTCACAGACAGAAGGTAGCTTTTCCAAGAGTCGACGAAGCACAAAGAGGTCTTCATTTCGCGAGCATGCCGTATCGAAGAATCGTTCCGAACGACCCCGCAAACCTCCAACTGAAGAATCTGCCAACCCTCTTGGCAGGTAAGTCTTTCATCCCGTCTGCCACGATAATTTACGCTTGCTGACGATGAAAATAAACAGTACCTTGACCTCGTCAATCATAACACTTGTCGTAGGCCGCGAACAGCGTCTCTTTGCTGCACACGAAGACGTGCTCTGCACATCTCCCTTCTTCCAAGCCGCATGCCGGGGACAATTCATGGAGGCAAACTCGAAACGCATTTCCCTTCCCGACGAGGAACCAGAGATCTTCTCGAGTGTTCTCGAATATCTATACAAAGGGGATTACTACCCGAAACTGGTGCATAACAAGCGACGAAATGCGTGGGAGTTGGAAACAGGCGAGGGCGGAACTGGGAGTGTGGAGAGCACGGTATACCATCATGGAGTTGATGGCGAACTGTTGAAGGACACGGTGATTTATTGCACGGCGGAGAAGTATGGGTTGGACGAGTTGAAGAGGGTTGCGTTGCGGAAGCAAGGTTTGCGTACGTTTCCTATCATTTCCTTCCACCTCCCTATACATACAAACAAAACATAGACTGACGAAACGAACACAGAATCCGGCATCCAATGCAGCACAATCCTCACCTCGGCCCGCTACGCCTACGCCAACACTCCCGATACTGACTCCAAACTCCGAGCCCACTACCTCGCTCTCATCATCCGTTCGCGAGGAACATTCAAGCGTAGCGGGACTATGCAGATGGAGATGCAGGCTGGTGGTTCGCAGCTCTTCTTTGACTTGTTTGTGGCGTTGTGCAACCACGTCGACGACGTCGCAAGTATTGCGTAAGTGTTTCTGTCTTTTGCGTTGTTGCTTCCTCGTTGCCTCAGTCCATTTGAAGGTTTTGTACTGATGCTAACGGCGATAATAGGGGATCTCCAAGTGTGAGGACCCATCACTAATTGCCTTTTCCTTCCGAGCTCCGGTATCACCCGCCGCAGGAGACTCGCACGCATCTTCACACCTCTATAACATCGAAGAGCTTCGATTCTCACTCTCACTCAACGACACAAATACACGAACATGAATATAGGCGGGGCATAATTTGTCACTTGATACCAGGCGTTTTTGGAGTACCGGCTGGATGGGATTCACTTGTATCACTACTCTTCTTCCTGTCTCTTGTTTCTATTGTTGTTTGCTGATTACTTTTGGCTTGTTGTTGGCTGCTTGTCTCTTGAGTTGAGCCTGCTTGCTTGTATTTTCCTTCGAGTGATTTTCGCGTCGGGTTCGAGAATGAGAATGCCCTTGATTTATTGGGATATTCCTACTGTGAGAATGTCCTTGACTCCCGGAGTCTTTGTTTGCTGTCTTCGACTTTGAGAATACGAGGATGATTGGGAAGATAATGCGAAATCGAAAGGAGGGAGGCATAAAAAGGGTTGCGTTGTATACTTATTTTCGTTTTGTTGATCGAGGATTCTCGATGTTTTGCAAGGATTTGCGAGGACCTGCGTGGAGCTGTTTTCTCGGCTACTTCTATGATTTGGAATCATCGCGAAAGGACTTGAGAATGGGAAGTAGAATGACTTTGAGAATTGAGGAAAGGGAGGAAAAACAAGCAGAGAGATCGGCCAACTTGGCTAGCCAACTTCACGAACAATCAAACAAACAATAGAACAAAAATTCTACTTCTATCTCACTTTCTCCCTCACATCTCCTCACATCCCAAATCTTTCTCTCACAACTCCCAAAACATCCTCACAAAACCACAGCAAAATCGCAAGTAAAAGCAATACCGAAATTCAAGGGTCGTGAAAATCATATGTTAATTTGTGCTGGTTTGTGAACCCCCCCTATCTTTCCTTTTCGAGACCCTAAGAACCCTGAGAACAAGACCCTTATTAGCTAAAGACCTCGCATTAGCCTCGTCACCTAGCCCGAAGTCTAGAAAGCAAAAAAATAAGGCAGACAATGATTCGTCAATTGGGCAAAAGACCAGGTGGAGGACCGTGCTGGTGTGTGAGTCACTGCCTGTCATGAAGTTGAGGAGGGGTGCTGCTTTTATCTCGCTTGTCGAGTAGTACAAGGAGGGTTTGAGGCGAAGGGCTAGGTTGGGTTCGGTGCATGTGGTATTGGTGTGGATGGATGTATGGCTGATTTGTAATCGTGGGCAGGAGGCTGGATTCATTCACCGAGGAAGGGCGAGTGAGGCTGTGATTGATGTGACTGGTTTGGTGCGATTCTTTTTCGGTGGTTATGGTTGTCGGCTGAATTCGGGGGTACTGAGAGGTCGGTAAGGTGGATGTGTTGCTAGAGTGATAATCAAGGCAGGTGGGTTTGTTGGATAGGGGCATGAGGAGGGGGGCAGTGATACCAAACGCTGTCTACCGGGAATATGGTTCGCCCATGTGTGGTCCAGAACAAGGTGGTGTGGAGTGCAGACTCAAACACCAGTGCCGGGGAAAGCTCCGCCTTTACTAAGCACTACGATACCTCGCTCTCGTGCGATGTAGCCTTTCATTAGATTCTGTGGATATCACCGTTAGCTTGGCTCTTGACTTGACTTGACTTGACTTGACTTGACTCATTGTGGATGTGATGTATTTGGCTGTTCTCGAATCAAGGTGCGAGGTGAGGGGTAAATGATAAAGGGGGTATGCCTTGAGTTCTTAGGCAGTGGTCGCAAATCGCAACTTGCGTGGAATTTGAAAGAAAGTGAAAGAGAAAGGAAAAGAACCACGTACCTTGTAAATCATATTCGCAATCAAACACTCCACCTCATCCATCTCCATAACCTCATGACTCCCCAAGCTAATCGCAGCCCCGAACTCAGCAACAGGAATCCTAGTCCTCCTCACAGGAGCAGCAGACGGGTCTTTCACTTCCTCGAATCCGCCAGCGAGAAATACTTTCCGGAGGAGGTTGCGGAGGGCGATGTCTCGACCACGTTCGAGGGTTAGGTAGATGCGCCGTTTTGTGAATTCGTTTTCGCCGGCTACGAGGGCTGCATCGAAACCTGATAGGTCGCCTTTTTTGATGCAGCGGGATAGAGGGAGGAAGAGTTTCTGTAAGCGAGGGTAGGGGGCGAGGAGGGCGAGAGAGGGAAGGGTATGGGTTGTTAGGAGGTGGCATGGGATTAGGTAGGTCAGGATGAGTCTGTGGTCTGTTAGTTGTGACTCGTTGGAATGGGGCAGATGATGCTACGAACTCTTTGTTTTTGATGGAGTCTTTGTGGCAGAGGAGCCAGGCTTCTGTGAGGTGTTTCTCGGCCTGAGGGGGAGGATTAGCATCTTGGCAATAATTGGTCGCGCACCAGGCTTACATCTTCGTAACGCTCCTCTAGGAAATTGATGACTCCAACGTAGTATTTAAATGTCACCTGGTGTGCCTTGGGAAAGGCGTCGAGTGATGGCATGTCGCCTCGATACGCTTGGATTGCATTGAGGATGTTCTTCGACAAGCTGATCGAGTTCAGCCGGAAGTAGGTCTTGAACAATAGATTGATGATGTTGTAGATACCCCACTTCCTCGACTCTTCAAGGGGAGCTCTGACATGGTCAGTACAAAATTTGGAGTTTGAAGTCGAGGGATCGTACCTGTCACTCAAACAAGTCGTGAAGATTTTGTTGAGGATCCTAGCAGCATCTTCGAGTTTCTCATTCTTCTCCGCCTCAGGATTGAAATCATCTTCTTGGAAAGTTTTGACAGAGGCTGTGGAGCTACCTGCGTCGTCATCTGCCTTGATTGCGAATACCCTCAAATATTTGCCTGCCATGTAAAGACAAGGCACCGTCCAGGCCTCGAACCCACAATTCGTGTAACCTCGGACGAGGGTATTGGTCATGTCCTTCCATGCTTCGTAGACCTTTACCCAAGATGCCTAAGATGACATTAGCCAAGATTCACGAAGCTCTCGATGACAACTACGAGTCTGGTCACGTGATGAGGGATTGAAAGTTGGTATTTTGCGCTCAGGGGTCGGTCCCTCAGTCCAGATGCCGGCCTGGAAGGAAGACTTCGGTATAAAACAAGGAGTTCCTCACCTTCTCATTCCTTGCTTCGGCATTCAGAATCTCCCCAATTGCTTTCCAGTAAGTGTGGTAGACCTCAACCCAGCCATTTCCCTCCTCGACTGGAAGCTTGAACGGTGATGAAGCATCGTGCAGGATCCTATATTTGAAGTCTTTCTGTACGTGCTGAAAGTTTGTACTCAGATAGAAGTTGGAGGATCTGTCTGGCTGATCCTGGGGGGGTATGGGACACAGGGTCATCGAGAGAGCATAGCCATCACCCTCTTCGTAGGCTTTCCGGAAATCCTCAAATATGATATCCATCTTGACCGTGAAAGAGATGTTCGTGGAGTCGTAAATCGTCAAAAGTCGTGCATTCCATAGATTCGTTCCGTGACTATGTTGGGCCTGAGTTGTAAGGCTTGAAGGGAGAAGAGAAAGTTGTGTTCAGAGAGAAAGAGGTGGATAGATCATTATTTTGAAATGAAAGTAAAACGAAAAGGCTCTATCAAGTGCATCGCACCAACTTCATCATCCCATCTCTTGTTTACATCATGTCAGAACGCGCTTGAGGCTCTGCGCTTCTGCGCTTCGAAAATCCGCTCTAGTCAAGATTGGACTAGGCTCCTCGTGACCACACTCTCAGAGTTTTCGAAAATTCTAACCCTACTTTAGCGAACATTGTGGAAGTAAGAACTTCGAGACCAACGTTTGCGACAACAAGACATCGACCACCGGCCAGCAATCAAAGTGAGTGCAATCGCTGTACCACTGTAGGATAATTCTTTACTGACTCTTCGAAGATGGGTAAGCTTTAGATTTCTTTCTTGCGATGGTGGACAAACCAGCGATACGATGAGCGCAACGACTCGAGGCCGAGACCGGTAAAAATTTGTGGACGACGACAATGGAGGCTAGGTCCAACGATGAACACTTGGATTGTATACAAGATGACTTCGATATTTATCTGATGGCTTGGAGGGCTCTCGGACCGGCGACTTGGAGCTGTGAGGGGTATTGAAGATTGCTAGAGCTGGACATCATATTTGGACACAAAATTGAGCACGACACATTACTCGAATTGCTTAGACGGATGGACGAGGAAGGAACATCGACTTTAAAGTGCCGCGAAATCCTCTGCATGCTGTCCATATTGCACCACGATCAATACTGCCTCGACAATCGGTCTTGGTCTCAGTCTCGACGAAATACGAACCCAAACCCTCTACGAAATTCAGAAATCAGCTTTGGAGGCATGCTAACACAATGTTACAGGTCGTCTTACAGAATACCAGGTGATCGGTCGCCACTTGCCCTCCGAGGCCAACCCAGCGCCAAAGCTGTACCGAATGAGAATCTTTGCGCCCAACACTGTGGTTGCAAAGTCTCGTTTCTGGTACTTCTTGATGAAGCTCCGCAAGGTCAAGAAGGCGAACGGTGAAATCGTCAGCCTGAACGTGGTATGTAGTATAGCTCTGCGAAACAGGGCATGTTGCTGATAATGCTCCAGATCCACGAGAAGCGCCCATTGAAGGTCAAGAACTTCGGTATCTGGATCCGATACGACTCCCGCTCCGGCACCCACAACATGTACAAGGAGTACCGTGAGATGTCGAGAACCGATGCTGTTGAGGCTATGTACCAAGACATGGCTGCTAGACATCGATCCCGATTTAGGTCGATCCACGTACGTTGAACGACATCATGGTGTGGCAGATTTATGCTGAGACAAAAAAACAGATCCTCAAGGTTGTTGAACTCGAGAAGACCGACGACATCAAGCGCCCCTACATCAAGCAACTCCTCACGAAGAACCTCAAGTTCCCCCTTCCTCACCGTGTATCCAAGACTGCTGGCAAGAAGCTCTTCGCCGAATCCAGACCATCAACTTTCTACTGAGCGTTCGCGGATAAAGTACTGGGCTTGGGGTGGAATATGGTTTTACAATGCATCAGGGCTGTTTTCTAGCCTTTGCTCCTATTGAGCCGGTTGACGAACGGGGAATGCATAAAGGAAATCATTGACCACACATTCTGTCCATGTGATTGGTTTCGTATGTGAAGAATGTCTGGACCTGATGGCGAATATTTCAGCGTTGAGGGGTAGCCAAGTGGGCCTTGTTCTTGTGCTCGAGCTGGTGACACTGCTGTAGCTCACTAGCTTGGGAGTATTGCGTCGCAGGCCATAGCAGACTGATTCCAGCAGTTTGGAGCCATCCTTCATCCACCTAACTTTGTTTTTCTATCCTGCCTACCACCCTTCACACTCGTTTTGTTCTATACTTCACACTACGTCAAGTGTGGCAAAGCCAACTCTTGCTAAAGCTAATTACCGACTTATCTACGCAGCAAAAACAGCACACAAGGCTTTTCGGACATTCCAAGACTTCGCCCTAGACTACAGCCTTGCAAGCTCCAGCAGACAACCAAAACACGAACGAATGCCTCAACGCCGAAAGTCATGACCTGTTCCGTCCATCACAGGCAGTGAACCCATAAACTTTTTCTTCTACAAGTCCTTCGACAAGCATCAGCTCGGGTAGAACTGAGGTAGAATAATACCTTCGCGCGCTCGAGGCAGAGATAGAAGAGATGAAGAGATACAAGCAAGCATGAGCGAAGGGGAATGAGGAGCTGAGACTCAGCAGCGAAAGGAGCGATGGGAGAAGCCAGGGCAGCCGAAGCGGATGACAACAAAGCATTCTACGGAATCGAAGAAATGGAGAGGGAAATTTTGCAGCGTAACAAATGTCGCAGGCTTGGGTTACTTTCATCTACCTCTGTCTTACCTTTCTACGCTCTCCACGTCTCACCGGATCGAGAAAGATATAAATAAATCATCCCATCTTCCCCCTTGCATGCTTGCCGCTGTGATCAACTTTGTATATATATATCATTCGTTCGTCCCCAATAGATGAAATTTTGATGTTCCTCCTAAGAATGATGCCTCGAAAGAGGGAGAGTTGGTTGCACCTTCCTCCACTCGCAAGATTCAGAATGAGGAAGAGACGCCAATGCACTGTTTTATGAGGGACATCAACCCAATACTTCATGACTTCATTTGCTGGCATGTCTCTTTTTTGCATTTCGCATTTTTAAATAGTTGCAGCATGTTTCTCAATGTACCAATATGCTTGGAAAATAAGCTCATGCTTTCAAGCTCGTACGCCGCACCATACAAAAGAGGCTATAATTCAGCGTTGAGATTGCCCCTCTGTACCACTCAGATGGCGCTCTTCCTCGATTGCTTCCTAATCATTTTTGCACCGAGTCGGACATTGGAAGCCAAGGTTTGTGGGCTCGGGTCTTCCCGAAGATCCCTGCTGTCAATGTTTGCTAGCGATCACGCATCAACGCGTCAAGAACTTCGATAACCCACCCTCGTAGTGAAGCTGGACTTCATCGCGTCCATGTCCCTTCGGTTTCTAGACAATCTTCTTGCGATACCATTCCATTATCTGCTCGAATAATAAACTTTCTTTGAAGGATGTTATCGCTAACTCTCTAAATGCAACCTTCACTGGGTTGTTCCTCTCTGCCACTCAACGTCCTTAGGTTCATGAAACAGCGCGGGACACAGCGGAACATCGCGGGACCTAACTCTGGGGATAACTGCAACATTCTTCAAACCTGATATCCTGCCTTCTCAGCTGTTCCTTCTGGTCCTGGAGTCCCGCGCTGTCTCCGCTCACCTTCAGGACGCGGTCATTTGTCGCCCTAGTACATCTTCCACACAACCACTTTCCGCTCCGAGACCTCTTCACTTTACAAACATCCCTCCCAGTCCGCTATGCAGACTCTACAGGAGAAAATCGATGAGCGGAGGCGGCTGGCGGAGGTCAAAAGGCAAGAATCCCGGAAAGCAGAGCTCCCTCCGCCATTAATCACCGACGAAATGGCAGACAATGAGACGGAGATAAAGCCTTCTGCCCCGCCCTCCTACTTGGGACTGAAAGCTCGGAAGCGGAAGAGAGAAGGTGATCTCTAATTTCCATTGGTGAAATATGATACTGATAGGTCTACAGCGGACTCTCTGACATCGAATAACACCTCCCGCCCCGAACCCTCCCATCCTAAGACATCTGCCGAAACAAATGCCACCCCGCCCCTGGAAGCGATTCAATTACTCTCGCACGCACTCCCAAGCATGGTGAGCGGAACTGGAAATACTGCTGATGCAGCAGCGGAATTACCCACGAGTGCTCAATACTTCAATGCTAGCGCGAATTCCGAGCCATCCCAGGGAAATAGCGGTACTACCTCAGCACCCTCCCCAATCTCCCGCTACGCTCCGGAACGCAAGACTCGGAAAAAGAACAAGGAGGTCAACGTGGAGCGGAAACCCATTGATATCAAGCAAAAAGTCCCAGACTGGTATGGAGATGTTGAGAGGACTACATCCGGACGGAGTGACCAACAATCAATTGCAGATGTGAAGCGACTCATTGCCAACTGTATTGAAGCACAAAACATTGGAGGGCTCAAAAAGGGCAAAGCTATCTTAGACCTGAGAGATTATCTACACAAAATGGCACTCTTCGAGTTCGTCAAGTTGGCATATCTGAAGCAATCAAAAGTCCTTGAGGACAAGGGACTTCGTGCAGTCTTCGATGGTCCGGATAAGGGTGTGTTCCCTCGAGACATACAAGCTGATGCAAAAGCATTGTGGCTACGGTGGTGGGTGGAGGATGTGGATGGATCAATGTTTCGTGGTACCACTCCCATGAAAAACACAGCCAAGGAGACAGGTACCTCACGAATCTCTCATCGACTCGAGGCAAATTATCCCTTCAAGAAGTCTTCCAATGTGGTGGGGCAGAATGGTCTCTGCAATGGTCAATGGTGGCCAATGCGAATCTGTGCTTTGAGAGATGGTAAGTCCCCTGCTCGGAGATTGTCCCACCAGTTCTGGGACATCGAATCTCGTAGGAACAGTGAACTGACTGCGGAGTCACAGGTGCTCATGGCGCGCAAGAAGCCGGCATTCACGGACAAACAGATGACGGAGCTTACTCCATTGTCCTTTCGTCGGGTGGATATGCAGACAAGGATCGAGGCGAGGTCTGGACCACTCGTTCATCCTTCGATGATCTGATCTGACAAAAGCAGGTGATCGAGTACTGCGGCACCGAGAGCGAGACCAACACTCCAAGCAAAGGCACCTCTCTCCTCCAAGTATCATTCGCAAATCAACAACGCATTCGAGTCCTCCGTGCAGTCAATAAAGAGTCACAGTACGCACCAGAGAAAGGACTTCGCTATGACGGTCTATATATTATTACTAACGAGGAGATCCTGAACGAAGAGAAGTTTATGGCCCGCTTCACACTGCAGCGCGTTGAAGGTCAAGACCCCATTCGGTATAAGGGTGACGAAGCCAGGCCAAACAAATACGAGTTATTAAAGTTGGCGGAGTATGAGACTATGATCGCTTAATTTCATCTGAGAGAATGGGGGGAGCTTGAGATGTGTGTGATTGAGAGGGACATTGCTAGGGCTGTATAATTTATACCCCACATATCGGTGCCTTACATTTAGCAATGCTCTGGCGATGCTTCAACACGATGGCTTACGAATTAAACATCTACGAATCGATGACTTTTCAAATCAGGCATATTCTCGTTGTGGAATGTACCAAGTTCGTGTCGGACAATTGAGATCTTCAACCAGATTGACGGATGTAGTAGCATCACAAGAAAGTCAGCAAGTGCTTTCAATATTTCACATTTCAGCTTCATATTGTACGTCTGCCTCTGGACGATCTCAATATTATCATGCACATCCTATATTGCGATATCTCCATGTCATTCACCCCTCTCAATTTTCATCATCTTCATCCATCCCCTTATATAGCACCATACGCAGCCACAGCAGCAGCAGCACCCATCAACATCGGAGCCTGCGTAACAAAAGCTGCACCACCATTAGTCGTGCTCGTCGTACCTACCAATCACACCCCAATCAACCTCCTCTCACCTCACTTCACTTCACCCCACCCAAAACAAGAAAGGGAAAACTCACCACCACCCCCCGAAAAGTCCACTGAAAACACCGAACTCCCCACACAAGTTAACCCAGAACTAACCTCCGACGTGATCGTTCTCTTTCCCATCATCATCTTCGGTGGAGTAGTCACCATCGCAGCAGCGCCAGCTCCAGTCCTAGTCCCCGAATTCGAGAACTGAGAATCGAGCGAAGCCTCAAGACTATTTTCAGCAGCTTCTTGTGAAGTAGCAGCAGCAGCTAAGGAGGAATCGAGGGAGGATAAGGAGGCATCGAGGGAAGACATGGAGGATGAGAAGGCGGATACGACAGGGCCGATGAAGGTGCCGCTTTCGCAACAGTAGTTGTCGAAGACTTCGCCTTCACAGGATAATTCTGCCACGATTGGGGCAGCCAGGAATGGCAGAGCAGCGAGGAGGAGGGTTGAGTATTGCATTTCAATGGTATAAAAGTTTGGATATGGTTGCGGTTGTGCAGGTTGAGAAAGATTTGTCTGCAAAAAAAAAAAAGAAGTATGTCTAGTGGTAGTTTAGAAAAGCTACCTAGGTACATACCGGTGAGAGGAATATCTTCTTATTCCTATTCCTTAAACGGCGACACGCACACCCCCATTAGGCATCAACTTTGAGCACTATCCAGCCCCACTTCTAGGTCAATCGTACCTAGCAGCCGAAGGGGCTCGCTTGGTAATAGCTGCCTGGTTGCCTAGGTGTACGCGGCGTCGCAGCTTAAAGATAACCGAAACGCGAGAGAGCACAGCTCTCCTAAGCTGATCTCAAGTATGAGATCCTAAGCCGTCTCCACGATAGAGATTTACGTGAAAGCAGCCCGGATGAGTGCCATCCAGGAGAAAGTGCGTACCCATCTTGAGGTCGACAGGGGCGAGGATATGAGCAGGGCTTTGAGATGTTGCCCCTGTAACAAGAAGGTGCTTGGGTTTCTTTCGTGCGGGAAAGCTGTTTTTGGAAGTCTGTTGAGGATAATCTGCAGTTTTGTTGTTTATTTTTGGTTCTTGGGCGTAGATCTGGGAGTCGTCGGGTTCAATCTGGAGAAGTGATGTTTGTGATCTAATGCTCAAGAAGTCCATTGCTGGCGGATGAAGTCGGTTATTTCATCCATTGCTAGATGAGGACTTGTTATACTGGAATCAATACAATGTTACACTTCCTTTCTCCTGCCCCTCTCTGTTTCGATGGGAAGATACTCACCTCCGTCGAAAGCCCCGAACATAGTACTACGGTTCGGTATCAACAGCCCAAGAAGCTGGTCGCCACCGACGTAAAACCCCCAGCCTCTCCATATTGGCTGCTAAGGCCATCCCATCCGGGAACATCCATTTAATCCTCCGACTTGTGGCATTGATCCATTGGTCCAAAGTTGGGAATCCGAGGAAGTTGACGTTTGAGATAAAGCGTTATAGGAGCTTCCCCCTTTTAAGCAGTTACCAACGAGCAGCTTACCAAAAACGAGCAAGCGTTAATGTGGCGTCGTCGACGTCGATCAGCGCATTAACCGAATTCCCGTTAGCGAGCATTACCCCGTCAAAAGTACCCCTATTTATAAAATTATTACTATACTTTAAAATTTTATAAAGTTTTAATTGTTTTATTTAATTTTATATACATTATAAATCAATTTTATTTAAAATTATATAAATAAAAATATTAAAAATATTAAAAATATTAAAAATATTAAAAATATTAAAAATATTAAAAATATTAAAAATATTAAAAATATTAAAAATATATATAAAATTATTTTAAACTCGACTTTAAACGTATTTTTTTTTTCTTGTAAAATAATAAATTTTAAAAACAAGCGTTAAAACTATTAATAAAATCTTTTCCTTGAACAAAATACTAGCCTTAATAGGATTTCAACTTTTTAAGACCAGGAGAAGTCGAAAAAGGCAAAGACTATATCTGAGCCCTTTTGAACACATATACACGCGTTTTTGTCAACGCCGTGGAGTAACGATCGAGGAACAAGAAGTTATCCTACTCTACTTTGTACCACTATAATAGCAAGGACTGGGTATAAGGATTGCACCGAGCTCAGAATCAGCTAGGACTCAACATAGCCGGCTTCTCGTCGTAGCGGTATTTTGGAATAAAATTTAGGCGGAAGGAATCTCTGCGGATGTTGTAAAATGGAGCTGTAAGGTGTTTATATATCCACAGGTGTTCGTCACACAGCAGATGTCCCAGTCGTCTCGGGAGCTGAATCAAATGCAGTACGTTGTTTCCCAATACCTCTGCCAAGATTTTCTGGCAGATTTCCGCAGGGGGCGCAGGAAGGGAGATGTTGATGGTTGTGCCGGTTACTTTCTTCGGGCTAGTGGGACTGATAATGCTCGACAGCGACGAGGCAGAACCTTGGGTTCGTTCTTCCGCAGCCTGCGCAAAGCTTTGATGTTCTCCTCCAACTGCTTCCTTTCCCTTTCCTGCATCACTCCATTCCCACATCTAAATCTTGGTCGAGGTACTCTACCGCAGCAACATATGCAGATGCACTTAAAGCAGAGATACCCAACACCTTTGTCAAGGACTAGGAGAGATTTGACCGGCACTTTCTTGAGCATTGCGTCAGGCATGGTGTTGGGTTGTAAGGTGTGCGGCTGGTGTTCGAAAATAGCTGTGTATCTAGACTTATAAGCTGGCGATGGCAGGACTGCGAGTGGGACTTTGGACCGCATTTGCGAAGGAAGGGCTAGCCCAGGCTCATGGCCGACTGCTGTAGTCCGAGGCTAGGGGGGGTGCCAGGCAGCAGGCAAGTACAGCCAGGTCCTGTACGCTGTACGCTGTACGTGAGTGGCAGCAATGAAGAGATTGCTTTAACATAATAGAATGAATAGCTGGTAACTGCCTGGTAGTAACAATCCGCTGGGGGTTTCTGCTGAGGAGCAAAAGCCTCTTGTGGTGAAGAACAAAGCTGTGCCATGCCGTCGTCTGCTGAGTCAGTAAGCGACCATTTGCCAATTCAGCTATATTTCCACAAACAAAAGCTCAGCACTGGCACTGGTAGGTCTCGAATCATCGTCTCACGCCGCGTGAGACACTATCTCGAATAGCTAAGATATCTCTAGAGTCGAAACTAAATAGAGCTCAGTATCACAAAACCCAGATTCAACGTGATGGGCGTGTTGGTGTGCGACGTTTGTTGAGGATGTCGAAACTTAATTTGATCGGAGGTCTATTCGGCATAGTCCTGCTCTAACTGGCTTATTTGTATGAGTCAAATGCATGTTAGCAGGCTTTTCGCCAATTTGGGTTCTATCAGCTGTAGGGTTGCATGTCGGAAGAGATCCTTTGATATTTCCTACCACATGGATCGATATGTAGCTACCTGCTTGGAGCTTCACATTCGAAATTGGCGATGTGTTCCTTCAGTCATTCACGTTATGATAGAAAACATAGGAGTTAGTTCAATACTAATTCCGATGCTGGAGGATTTATTATTAAACATTAGGTTTGAGTGCATGTGATTTGTCCATCTACACCCTGTCTAGTTCACCAAATGCCCCTTCAAGCGTATGTGTAGCTGCTGATAGGACCGGCGGTAGTGTCCATGATCTGCTCAATGGTCACATTGGAGCTAAGTTGTCCATAGGCCAATACAAAGGCGGTAGTGATGTTCTTGTACGGGACATCGCCGAAGTAGTTGTACGGATAAGCCCACATAGTATCTGGTCCGCCGACTTCAGATTTGCGAGTTGTCCAGTTGGCACGTTGCCACTGGTTCCAGATGTTGTCAAGCATGCCGTGGTGAAGCCAGAAGAGAGGGTCACCCGGGGACGAGTACATGTCAGACATCTCTCCAACCATACCGCCAACACCGAAGTGACCGCCACCGTGGGTGAGGACACCGGCAAGGTCAAGCTCCAGACTCTGCATGCGTCGGTCGAGTTGGAAGAAGGTTGGTGCGGCCTCGGTGAAGGCGACGACGCTGGTGTTGAGGGCGCCGTGGGCAAATGCAGGAGTGAAGTCGCGGCGGAGGCAGCGGGGGTTGTTCGCAAAGTTATAGTCGGGGCCTAGGGTAATATTGATGCCGGCCCAAGGTCCAGTTGTAATACAGCCTTCAGAGTGTTAAATTTATACGACGGAAGTTGAGGGCACCTTACCACCGCCGGTTCTGCCTGGAATATCCAAAGCAGCTGTGATTGATAAGTTGCTTATGTCTGCAATGTATGCTCCGTTGCCTAGAGAAATTAGTCGCCAACTTCAACAATCATCGAGACGAGAAGACGCACCTCCAAAGCCATAGACAGGATCGAAAATTGGCGATTCGCTGAAGGAAGTTGTGGTGGCAACATCCTTTGACCAGTCTATGAAGCAGTTAGTAATGCCAACTCGGCTATGGAATGATGGTTAGTCATACCCCAGTACCTATACACGATTAGTCTCTCCCTTAATATTGTTTTGAGGTGAGGGTTGACTTACGGCAGAGCACCTTCATAGCAGCAAGTGTCCCTCAGATCATTCTCGAAGATGGAGAGGAACTGCCTGTGCCAAGGCAAGAATTGTCCCTAACCGAATCTTAGCAACTGTCAGATCGAGGAATAAAGAATGCGTACCACGAAGTGAATCTGCGTGGTCATAGCAATATGCAAGGCAACATAGTCATCGTACCGGGTGAGGGCACCGGGGTAGAGTGACTGGGTTCTTGCTGGCTTGCTTTGAAGACACTTGAAAGCCTCAATGTAATCCAATTGCTGGTCCTTCGTGAGGGTTCTCCTGAAAGGAACGATGAGCCATGTATACCAAGTGAAGGCGGGGGAAATCACTCACCATTCTTTGCGCACGAGAGTCGAGGACCGTACAGAAGGAGCTGCAGCAACACCCTGTGCGAGCACCAAAAGCGCCGCTGAGATGACGGAAGGAAGATGCATGATGTCTGACTGCTCTGTAGATGTTGAAGCTGGCGTGAATTGATGCTGCCCTGTAGAGTAAATATCCGGGTGGCTGCCACGAGGAATGATGAAAGTGCGGCTCGCTCTTCATATAAAAACCACGAGGGAAGTGGAGCTGTTCATATTCGGCAATATTGACATCTCCAATGGGGCTCAATACCTGGTACCTGGTACCGTACCAAATTGTTCGTAAGCCTTTTGAAATAATCAATAATAACTACGCATTATCAAAAGCAAATTAAGCTTTCTGTTGGAAGCCGGATATGAATCGATGATGAATTCAGGCCTTAATTGGCGGAACAAAAGTAACGTTGACAAGGGACTGTCTCCTGGGTCTTCGATACACAACAAGATAGGATGAGATTCAAAGGCCATGATTGGGCTTAAGCGGCCGCCAAGACTCCCGGAGCCATGGGTACCTCGTGCGCCTTTTCTGTTTTCCGTCTTGCGTACATATGTAGAAAGTCGTGCCGAAGACGTGGCTCTTCTATTGGACACAGGTGGCCTTGTCGCTTCGCTGTGGCGTTGGATACGAGTTGTTCGCAAGTTGCGAAAGTTTGAAAGCGCCACTCCTGTTCTTTCTCAGTTCTTGCCCTTTTTTTTTTCCAGTTGCAATATTCAGCTGATAATTTATAATGGAAATAGACGGGCGGAAGCATCGCCCCGCACCGCCCCATGCCTTTTTTGCGACCCGACGTTTTCAAAGGGTAGTCCCCGGTTGGTGGCTACGAAGTACTGGGCGCAAAGGATGTTATGCGAGTCCAAATCCTGTCGAAAATCCAAGTGGTCTGTCCAATCACCTGTTCTGAATATCTCCTTTTGGTCTGTAGTTGGGTAATCTCAGTGTCGTCATTTACTAAGCAACATCCTTTGCACCCTGCACGTCGTATTGCCGATGTGACCCCAGATCTTGCAGAAGGGTCCTGAGTGCGGGCTCCCATTGATCGTGCTAAATGTTCCTGTAGTAGACTTTGTGTGCAATCCCCATACCCACAGACCCCGCAGCGGCAACCCCCATGGAGGATACACCCACTGGGCCTTTTACTTCCTCCCCAGGGAAATAGTTACGCCAAGAAAGACTAGGGCAAGGGGGTAAAAATGGCTGTGAACGCACCAAAGCAAAAACCCCCTGCCCTAGTCTTCTTGGCGTAACTATTTCCCTGGGGAGGAAGTAAATGTTAATTCCGAGGTGATCGTGGCCGTGTCTCCAAGGGGTGGCCAGAATCACCTGTTCGAGATCGCGGTGTTTTACTATATCTAGTTAAACACTGGTCATTGCTCATTAACATTCAATAGGGCCTGTAGGGAGTAAAGCCCCAGGAAAGCCACCTCCGCCACATTTATCTCGAAATTGCAAGACGAATGCAATTGGGAAGATAGATCTGGGATGTATCGGGTCGCCTAGTCCGAAGGTTACCGGGATAGAAAGCTTCGGTAAGCGATCTGCAGGATTCACAGACCCATGCTCACCCGTAAATGAAAACGTTTTTTCACCCTCGTTGATAGGACAAAAAAGAAAAAAAAAGGGAAATTGAAACACTTTATAAACTTTATTTCAAAGCCACGCAAACCATGTGTGGGGTATATCCACGTTGCTTCCGAGTTTTACAGACGAGACTCGAGAGAGGAGAGGTGGGACAGTACCAGTAGAGTAGAGTAGTAAACAATATTCAAAATAGAGAGAAGACATTCCACCACCATCTGGGACTATGAGATATCATGATTTTTGACCACCAATTGATTAATCCCTTGCATGAATGGAATCTTCGGCAGGCCGTCGCGGATGCCAAGGCGGAGGAGGATTTTGATGCCCAGATGTACCTCGTCCTCGTAACTCCCAAGATTGCTTAGTCTGTTTTGTTACCGAGCAGCGTTGCATTGTTTCCCTTCCGAACCTTGCAGAACATACTATCCCCCCCCTTGCGCAAACCAAGGTGGGTCACATAGAAAATACTAGAACCCCACCTAGGTTTGCGCAGGGGGGGGATAGGAAAATGCAGCAGGAACAGGCACGGAATAGTAGCAAGGATATCCTCCCAATAGGGGAGAAACGCCACCTCGAGACATGCCTCTGGTGACACAAGGGGCGGGAGCACGGTGTAGCGACCCTGGGGAAGTTCGTCGCAACTCTTAAGGAAGCCGTGCGCCTCAGAGCGCTGGAACCGTTCAGATCACTGGACATGTGAAGAGGTCAGTAGTTGTCGCTGCCTTCACTATCTTTCACCTTGGCATTGCTGCACACCTATCTTTAGCTATGGCGACAACAAGTACCTACCCAGAGAGAACGCAGTTCTGGAAAACTGCCGACTATAAAGGCAATCTCCTCAGAGACATGAATGCGTCTTTGATAGCCGTCTCGACCATTATCCTCGGGACTCGATTGTATGTGAGATTGGTCATGACCAAGACTCCTGGGCTGGATGATATTTTCGCGGCCTTAGCTTGGGTAGGGTCTTTCCCTTTACATCAACGTTTGTGATGTTCAGTGACTGATCATACGTAGGCCGCCATCTGTTCACAATCTGGTATGGATATCATAGGTAAGTCTTCTGCTTAGCTTCCATGTCTGATAATCTGCCCGAGAATTAGCTAAGTCTGGTCTGCAATGTAGAGGTGAAGAACGGTAGCGGAGCTCATTTGGAACTTATTCCATTGCCCTTAATACTCAAGTTCTTCGAGGTACGTGCCAGTATTGATTGATGCTTTGACTTTGCCGACACCAATGACTGCAGCTGTTGGCTACGCAAAATCTCGTGTATTTTTGGTCCGTGGGGTTGATGCGGTTGGCGGTTGTAGCATTCCTCCCTCGTCTAGGCAAAGACAGTAAGTTATTGAGTACAAACAAGGTAGATATTATTGTTTCACGCTGCGTGAAACAATAAGATCTTCGACCTATCGTCTCTCAGACTTCGAGACTGCTAATGCCCCCCAGAGCTTTACCTTTACCTTATTTACGCCAGCGCCGCTATTATTGTCGTCCAAACAAACTTCGCATTTTGGTACAAACTGTGCGAATGTCGACCTGTTCGTCTCCCCCTTCGTCTCCCTTTGCCATGCTAAGATCAATCAGATCAAGGATCTATGGAAGCCACCTTTTGCAGAGGGCCTCAACTGTGTCTCTGCTAAGGCCAACGATAACATGATGGTATCGCACGCCATCATTGGCATAATCATGGATGTGGTACTGATGGTTCTCCCAATCTGGATGATCTGGAAGAATATGATCTTTACAAAGAAAGCGATCCAAGTTATTCTGATCTTCAGCGTCGGCATATTTGTGATCCTCACTGGAATAATACGTTTGTGGTATATCAAGACACTAGTCTTTGCAATCGATCCGTATGTCTAGCTTCTCTGCCCCGTTCCACGAACATAAGTCTATGGTGAACTAACCAAGAGTTAACAGAACCTATAAGATGGCCACCATCGGTGTGTGGACCGATTTAGAAGGTCATGTCGGCCTCTGGGTTGGTTGCTTTCCTGCAATGCAGCCCATCCTTCACAACGTGTCATACAAACTTGGTCTTCGCAGTAAGCTACTCAGCTACGGTGCCACGCCAGCGAAGAACACCAATGGCGTTAGTGCCTCGAACAAAGGAGCTCAACGATCTACACATGGATACATGCGCAGCGGAAATGGCGTGGACAGAACAGGCACAGACACAGACGCAGATAGTCAGAAGGCGATTATTGCGTCCGACTACAACTTTGAGCTAGGCCAAATCCGCAAGCAAACCGACTTCGAAGTAAAGGTTGAGGAAAAGCATCCTGAGAATAAAGGGTCAAGGCAGGAGAGCTGGGCCGATGTACGATTTCAACGATAATAGGGTCCATGTAAGATGCTCAAACGCATTTTTTTTTCAATGCCGCGGGAAAACGCGACATGCCTACGAAGCAAATTAGCAAAGCAGGCTGAGTACTGTATATTGTTCATTATATTTTGAGCTTTTTATTTGTAAATTTTCTACCATTCCATTCACCCCTAGTCAGCACCAGAACTGAACTGTGTGGATCCCACTCTTTGTAATCCTTAATGTCTAGGCACCCTTTGATTAATTATTTTGTAGCACCGTACCGAGTCAAAAGACAAAACTCACAAACCTACTCGAGTTATTTTAAGCTTAATGTGAGACAGCATCTGCCCAGAATTCATCATTGTCTACCGTCTCGCTTGTTGTATCAGACTCATCAGGCTTATTAACTTCTGCTAACTCACCAAGCGCATCATCGAGACCTTCATAAGCATTAGTTAGTACCTTATTGACTGCTTCCATCTGCTCCCCAGTTCCAATCTCCTCTGCGGGCATAGATTTACTCGTCTTTGCCTCGATGATTATAGTTCCAAGATCGAGAACTTGGAATAGGTTCCCATAGAGGCCTGGGATATAGTACTTATGATTTCCAAAGTCACTTAACAAATTGATTTGTCGAATCCATCACTTACCGAGTAAAAGAGAAGGAAGGTAGTTCGGAAACCACGCATGCGTCGATCGTAGTTTCAACGCCAACAACTAGGATATTAAATCGACAATATTGAATCGTCGAAATGATGTGGTTGGCGGCTTCCATTCGTAAGCTCTCACCGAAATGCAAAGGTAAGCGGAGTTTGCTAGCAGTCGACCGTGGAAGAAGGTTATATGCGGTACTTCCATCGTTCTTTACTCCTAACTCCGCAATCCCCCTTGTCGATAATACGGCTGCTCTAGTATATAACATATAGTTCCTCCTATTGTCAAAGGTAGATATACCGTTAGAACAGTCTCGAACTCGTTGTAGAGGTGCGGCATCTTCCCTGATTGCTACATCGAGATGATCCCCCATAATCGCCGCATTGCGCTGCGTACTATCAATTGGCCTTACCATCCTCTCTTGCGTATCTCTTAGTCTCGAAGCCTGCAGACCCTTTAGACCACGCTCCTCCTCGACCTCTTCAAACTCTTATTTGTGCGAATTATCCCAGGTGACCCAAGAGGGACCTCCGGTAAAGTTTGAAAAAGGCTGTTGGGTAGGCGTCGAAGTTTCCCGATGAGGGATGCGCTGACGTTTGCCAGGGGACTGGTTTGCAAGAGGGCCCTCGCTAGTAGCGAAGGGGAGAGCAGGCCGAGGGAATAGCTGCTTGATTTTTAACGTGGGACATGAGGGCATAGATCCGGTGGTCGCACGTGGTGATATCCACGAGGTAGTACGTTTGGACCCAGTTTGGGGCTCGCATAACGCGGCTGCTGCAGCTCCACGGACGGCCAGGGCTGGCTGGGGATGGGCGCCGGAAGATTGGAGAAACGGAGGCTGTGGAGGGGGAGGGTCACTCCACCATTGGCAAAGTTGAGGTTCTATTTCTGGTCGAATAGCCTAGCGATTTAGGTCCCCCTTGGCACGGTATTCGTTAACAATTATAAATGTGGGATCCTCTCCATTAGAGGCACGTCTCAGAAAATCCCAAATTTGGCGTTTTGTGTATCGGTAGTGTGGATACTTTTCGGCAAGCCATTTTTGAATTTCGTCTACGGCCATTTGGGGAGTCGGCGCTATCAACAAGCACGTAGCAATTAAATGTGGTCCAGGCCTCAAAGGCTTCACCAAGGTGGCTCGCTTTGGGAAGGATTCGGATGTATCAGATGTGATTTGAGACGAGATGGTATCCATACTTGAGAACGGCGATAGGGTGGTATAGTTTTAGCTGGTAGAGGATGAAATGTCAGAAAGGAGAGTTCCAAAAATTGTCGAGGTGCTTGAGGTGGAAATCACAGCCCGTATAAAGTAGGAGGAAGACTTCAGTGGTTTTAGGAACTTTATTAACTTTAGAAGTCTGGACAGCTAGTACAATAGTAAGCCTAATAGTAAAGAAACTAAGCGTCAAAGAATAAATTTTTATTTTGAAATTAACGAGAAATTTTTTAAAAAATAATTTATATGTTTTTATTTATTTTTAATAATATTATAATTATACTAAAAAAAAATTATTAAACGAATTTTTATTAATTATAATATAAATAAATAATAATAAATTATAAAAATATTAATTAATTTTAATTTTATATATATATCATAATTTTTTATAAAAAAAAAATTTTTTTAATATAATTATTTCGAATTATATTTTTATATATTTTATATTCCCAATTATAAGACTGCAAACGTGTTTGTACTTTTGGTATTTATAATCGCTTTTCCCAGAAAGAATAGCGCCTGGTCCGTGCCCGGACACGTGAAAAGTGTGGCGCACTACGCGCCACAATAGCTATAGCGTTGTAGCGGAATACCTAAATCAGTCTAGCGCGCTTTAGTATGAGTGCAGAGATTTGAGCACCGACTTCGATATTTCTAAATCTTGCTACAATCGATAACTCCGACTCGGACCGTTACGATGGCTGCTTCGACCCAACCTACCACCTCCACTGTACCTGCCTACAAAACCGTGTTCCTCCAATCCTGCCTCTCTGCTGAGGTCCTTACCTTCGGTACCTACACTCTCAAATCCGGTCGACGTACGTGCTCTAGTTCCTACAAATTTCAACGTTCCGTGTAGTCGCATTTCTACTCATAGCTGCTGATGTCCCCCACCTCGCAGGATCCCCCTACTTCTTCAATGCTGGCTCCTTCCACACCTCCTCCCTCCTCTCTGCCATTTCTACCGCCTACGCCCATACTATAATCTCCTTCCTCTCTTCCCATCCTTCTATCCCCAAACCAGACATCCTCTTCGGGTAAGAGTTCTCTAGCATCTGTTTTCCCTTCGGCGGAGTCGTGGTATATGCTTTTCCGGAACAGAAACCCCTGCTACTCCTAAGACATTGCTCATGACCCAAACGGTTTTTATTTCAAAGAGATCGCTAAGTAGAGAACTTGCAGCCCGGCTTATAAAGGGATTCCCCTTACTTGTTCAACGTTACTCGAACTCTACCGCCTCGACCCCCAAACCTGGTCGTCCGTCTCCTATAGCTTCAACCGCAAAGAAGTCAAAGACCATGGTGAAGGTGGAGGTATCGTGGGTGCCTCACTGAAAGGGAAGAACGTACTAGTCATAGATGACGTGGTCACCGCGGGCACCGCTATGAGGGAGACAATAAAACTAGTGACTAAGGAGGGAGGAAAGGTAGTGGGGTTTGTCGTTGCGCTAGATCGGGCAGAGAAAATGCCTGGACCGAGAGAACAGGAGGAGGGATTAGACGATGGGGAGCCGAGAATGAGCGCTCTTGGACAGATTAGACAGGAGTTTGGCGTGCAGACGGCGAGTATTGTAACGTTGGACGATCTAATTGTGGTGTTGAAGGGCAAGGGGGATGAGGGGGATATAAAGAGGCTGGAGGAATATCGGAGCAGATATTTGGCTAGCGATTAAAGGTTAAAAGTGGTTTGACCGAGAGAACACAAGGACGAGGTCCTAGGCCACAGGTATCGGAGATTTCTGTTGAACCTTGGGCTCCACGCTTCATCGTGCGAAGAGTTCCGATCTTACAGCCCCTAAAAGCGAAGCGAATAACGTTGCAAAATCCGCTCCGACACGAGCAGTAGTATTAAAATTATACAAACATGCCAAGGTAGTAGCACCCAGAATTCGGCAATGAATGAAAGTACTAGGCAAGCAGTTTATTTGATAATCTATAAGAGCTAGAGGTGTGATGACGTATAAACTAATGGCATTCTTCAAATAGACTTCGAAAGAGGCTATCAAGCTTCTTGGTCTTTTTCACTTCGTACCATTCCGGCTTGGAACAGCAGTCCGACGATTTATGGCTTATACTCGGCCAATTTTCGTTCCTTTGGTGGCTGTACCAATTCTCTTATCAGCCCGACAATCTTTCGGCACATTAAAGCGCCTGGACGTGCGCGATGATTTTGTCCCACAGGAGGAAAATGATGTCTAGTGCTGCGCTGACGCCGACTGGGAAGGTTTTTCCTGAGTTCTGGGACTGTTTGGATGCAGTTACTGAGCGGAGGCAGTAGGTCGTAGTAGCCATAGGACTCGAGAAATTCCCTCAGCATCTTCAGGTCCAGCTGACACGAAGCATGCTCAAAAATAATACCGTGCTTTTGATCTCGCTTTCTCGGATGACCCTGGCGATTGAGTGGGCATCCAGAAACTCAGCCATTTTACTTCGACCACTATTGCAGACTGCTCGACGGTGAAGTAGTTCAATCAGCCTCTGATCATGGTCCTCGACGGAATCTTCACCACCCAATACCCGTGGTCGCTTTCCTGCTTGAAATTATCGCCTCTTTTTTCTTGCTTTACAAGCGTATCAAGGACAACAGCACCTGTTTGATACTCCGCAATTGCTATTTCATAGACGAGCTTTTGCGCGTCAAAACTCAAGGTTGATACACCATGCTTTCCGACCTTTAGGGTCCATCCTAGGCTGCTCGGAAAAACACCATGGGGCGTGGAGCCCCATTCCAACCCCACCCCATGGGGTGGGTCTGGGTGGAGGTTTTTTTAAAAGTCCCCCATGGGTGGAGGACTAAAAATAGTCCCCCCACCCATGGAGCTCTATGGGGCTCCCATCTAAAAACAGATTTGCATAAATAATTTATAATAATCTCGAGCATCTTTCGAACGTTTCACTTTTAGCGTTTTACTTTTAAGCATTTTCAAGCGTCTTACTCTTAAGCACTTTTAAGCGTCGAGCTCTCGAGCGTCTTACTTTTGAGCACTCTCAAGCGTCGAGCTCTCGAGCACCGAGCTGTCGAGCTGTCGAGCATCGAACTATCGAGCTATCGAGCTATCAAGCGTCGAGCTCTCGAGCGTTTTATTTTTAAACATATCCACTTTTATTTCCGATATTTTCGCGATTTGCTCAGCTTATATTATCGGAAATGAAAGTGGATGTAGCTTCAACTTAATTTCTTTAGCGTGTAATTTGAGCAAATCGCGAAAATATCGGAAACAAAAGTGGATATATTTAAAAATAAAACGCTCAACAGCTCGAGCAGATCAAAGCGAGGCTAATCCATTTCGTCTCCGGCGCTCGGTTATTGCCCATAAAAATGCACTTAAAATAAGATTTATTAAAAAAACACCACGAAAAACTATTTACACTACATCAAAACTCTATTATATCTTTTTTACGCTTAATACATTAATTAATTTTTTTTTCTATTATAAAAATTAAATTATTTATTTTTTAAATAGTAAACAAAGTCACTGCACAGACCACTTGAAATTAGCCGAAGCGCCGGAGACGAAATGGATTAGCCTCGAAGGCGTATCGTCATCTACCAGGAGTCTCAACCCCTCAAGCGCTTAAGCCTCTTTGCAAAGGTTCCTTCTTAGTACATCCTTTCTCTTGGCAATAGTGGTCTTTGGAGGTATGGGTGCCTCTCTCGTGCTGATCAAGACCAAATTGATTGAACTCAGTCTCTATGGTAGTCGACAGATAATTTTGAAAATCGCACTTCAGAGTTTTCGGGGCATGAGCCTTTTCCCAATGATCAATAAAGGGGGGGAGGGTTTCCCCAATTGCAACCCCGAAGCCCACACCGATCTTGTCCAGTGCGGTTGTCATAACGTTGAAGACAGTCAATACATAGTCCTCGTCGGAAAACAAGAAGTTCGGTCCTTCTTCTGGAGAATTTCTCCAAGTAATCTCAGGCTGATTTCTCTTGACCGCAGTCGGTGCAAAACGCCGTTTCGCTACAGCCATCCCCTTCCGGACTATGACCTGTAAGGACATTTGAACTTAGAGTGCCGTAGTCGAATCCTATAGTAGATTTGTTGTGGTCTATAATATGTTCGTCTTCGAATTCCCTTCTTCGGCCTTTTCTGCTTCTTGCCTGGCCTTTCCGGCAGTCTTGGCATGCGTTCATAAAACCATTCCTCCGAGCATCGGTGCTCGTGTACTCAGAGATTGGACTTCCCCTCTTACATTGAGGGCACCACCGAGTTGTTACTTCTGCCGCCAATTCCACGGAGGCTTACTCGAGATAAGTATTTGTGTCAGTTGAGAGCTCGTGTTCAGGTGATATTGGTGGAGAATGCACTGATACAATGTTCGATGTGGGAATGAGGTCTCACGCTCGATCGAGCGTCGGCTCATATGGGCTGTCTCAGCTGGACTGGATGCACTAGTGAATTCACTTTATTAAGGGAACATTCCCACTTAGCTAGATGGGCAGATTAGACATCACAATACCACTCCTTTTGCCCTCTCAACTGATAATTTGCGACTTTGACTGCTTGAAGTCTTTTTTGTTTAGAGAGAATGTTCCTATTTCCACAGAATGTGCATCATTTGGTGGTAGGGCCAGCAGCATCCCGCTGACTGATATAATCTGATACCGGTCTGTCTTTCCTGCAATTTCGTGCACGATTTTGAGTGCTCTTTTGTTTCGCTATGTTGAGAGGCAGCATTTTTATTGATAGGGATATTCGTATGCATCTCCATCATGCTAGATCTTACTTCAATTCATTAACGGGTAGCACGATTCTAGGTCAACGAATACGTCGTCGAACTGCCCTGCCACCCAAACCAGAACTAGGTTCCATGTTCTTCAGACCAAGAAAAGATCCCAAAATCGACCAACCCTGCATCAACGCTTCTCCACTCAACCGACGAGCATGGGTAACACAAGAACGGATCCTCTCTCGTCGAATCCTACATTTCTCACAAGGTATGATACACTGGAGATGGGACCACATCTTCCGCTCTGCAACCGGAAGTGACGTCGCGGTCTGGATCCCCGCACCGCCTCGAGGGCAACTCCTTGCTGTCGGCATGGAGAGTCTTATCACACCAGAATCATTCGAAAAAGCTCCACCTAGTCCAATCTCTCAAAGGGAAGAAAGATTCTGGAGAATGTATATGCATCTCACATCCATTTGATTCGACATCATCATAAAATACAACACCTGCGGTCTCAGTCGGCAAGAAGATAAACTCTCCGCAGTCTCCGGTCTTGCTCGGGCTATCTCCGATCGTACTGGTATTCTGTATCACTGTGGAATCTTTTTCAACCAGGGGAGATGGTTCCGAGACAGCTGCTTTGGATGCCGTGTGAGAAGCCGCTTTGGTATATGGGCGAAGCACCATCTTGGAGTTGGGCTGCTTATGCAGGGAAAGCCGAGATCTGGGATGCGAAAGCTGATTTTTGGGTTGATTCGGGGTAGTTTCCTAAGATGAGAGCTGATTTTGAGGATGTTAGGAACTATAGGGTGGTGCATGCCTATGTGCAGATGTATGTTGTTTATGGGTTGAAGTCATGAACGAAAGTTTGGGAGATTTGACAGGAAGGAAATACCACCAAGGGCCCCATCGTGACTGGAGTTCAGAGTTCTGATGATCTGTCTAGTCGTTCAGCTCTAATCTAGAAGAGAAAAAATGTGTGGCAATCCAATTCCAATCATCAACAACGACTTGTTGCAAAAGCTCGCTCAAAACAGCCCAAAAGGAAAAGCCTCAAATAACAAAAACCTAGTGACCTCAAGAAAATCCACCATCCAAAGAAACCCAAACACCGCTAATGCTATCCTATATCATCAAAAAATCTCCATCCAAAACTCGTTACTGCTTTCCAGTGATCAGCATTAAGCTTTTTGAATAACCAATAGGATTGGTTTACCTTAAGGTCAAGGGGACATGAGCTTGCTCGACTCTGCGCTTCCCCCCTTGTCGAAGCTCATGATGCTCCCTACCCTACTTAGTTCGGATCGTGAGACTAGCGGTAATGTCCGGAGCCTTGATGGGAGATTGAGTGGGCTTGGGAAGTTGGACTGGACCACGGATAACCTGTTCGACCTCCTCGAAAGCAGCATTGCCACCCTCGGCTCCGTCCATTTCAGCATCGCCCATCTCAATATCTCCTTCAGAGTCCGCGCCATCACCATTGTCATCCGAAACGCCAAACCCCACTTCCTCGGCCCAGAGGCACAGATTGGCCTTTCTTGCCTTGAGAATCGAACGGATGGTAGACAAGACCTCCTTATGATTATCGCTCTTTCGTCCGTTCAAGCACTCTCGGATTTCATTAAGTCAACATCGAGAGCATAGTTAGTTTGGATACTCTGATCGTGTTTTCATCTCCAAGCAGCGTTCTCGACCTCTTCATATGACGTGAGGAACACCTTGATGATGATCTTCAGCAAGTTGGTCCAACGGTGGTGATCTTCGACGGAATAGATGACTTGAATAGCATCTGGCTTGATGATGGTGTCGAGGTTGTGACTGATCCAGTCTATGACTATGGCAAGGAGGTTGTAGATGTATGCGAGTAACCTTGGGAGGGAGTTGCCGTTGCAGGACGAGGGCGGAAGAAGAAGGTGCAGGAGGGTCAAGGATGCTCAAAGTTTCTTCTGCTCAAAAGCCGTCCAATAGTGAGGGCTATGCCAAAAGCCAATCAGGTCATGACTTTATATCTTCGCATCGGATGCGCATGGTAACGCGCTTTAAGCCTAAAATGGACATCGTCAGCCTTGTCACGCACAATGTTTCCAAGACTTACACTTCTGGAATTTTGTGCTTTATGCGCTCATGTCGGTCTCATCGATCCTCGAAGATGAGTCTGTTTATGCTGAGAGCTCGGAGTAAGAATTGACATATTCTAGTGTCTAATTCCTGATTTCACCTTTTCAGATTTAAAACTAAGGCTTCAGAACTGAATTTTTACTACATGACAGGGTCGCCTTCAACCGGATCTCCTCTGTATATTTTTTTCAACTCAATGTCATTCATCGCAAATTGGTGTCCCTGGAGGTTCAAGAATGAACGGTATTATATCCTTGGGAGGCGTCATTTCATCACATGTTGAGGTCCGTTGCACCTAAAAAACTCACAACACAAACTGATGTGACTTGACGAGAGTTGAGAAGTTTTGTTCGGATCTGCGCCTTCATCGCCAGTACTCCCTCCGTATCATGACCCTCCTTTCTAGTACCCGTGATTAAAGCCAAATATCCCTTGATTACCGTAACCGTCATTTCTTTGGTATATTCTTTCCAACACCTCGTATGCTTGATATAAATCTAATCAAGATCAGCCTGAAGGATCCTTATGCTCTATGATGCAAGAGATATTGGGACGTCTTAGAGTCCTTCCATGATGTAGCCTTCTATTTGAAAATGTCAGGAATTCCAATTCAAACAATACTGAAGAAATCCTGATCTTTCCAGAGAGCAACTATGACGAGCTAAGGACTCCAAGAAAAGTCTTGATGCAAGTCCAAGTCTAGTCAACCACCAGAGTCCCCATAGTAAGGATACGCTTTCATGTTTCTGTCTCGAAGGTGCCGTAAAGTGATCTTCGATACTTAGTCTGACCAAGTCTCATCTGAAGCCAGGTGGTTCCTTAACGTGAGCGACTCCGACTGGCTGGAATTCAGATAGTGTCCCTCCGCTCTTGGAACGCTCGCAGTTCTTTGTAATTTATAAAACTCGCCGCAACAGGTTTTGTGACATCAGCATATCCATCCTCAATCGTTGTCCTTACCAGGGTAAAGATGACCCCAGCCATCATCACCCCGCCTCACCACACCTAGAATCAGTAGTCTTAATAGGGGGACCATACCGATAAATTGGATTGAAGAACGCTCGCTTTGGTGTAAGCACAAGCCGTCGTGCTGATTTCAACGCTATCGAAAACCTTGACTTGTGGGAATACGCATGCTCGAGGCAGATTTTATGGTTCATGGCTGCTTACTGTAAAGCTGCTTTTGCTGAAGACGAGGCTGTATATCACACCTGAGTATTCAAAACCGTCGGGTTTGCCGGTCTGCTTTTTGTAAAGTTGTTGGTGAATGTGACAATTCTTAAAAGTGAGCGACTTCACCCCCCTAATAACTCGCTTAAGCCACGCTAACAAACACGACCCTAGTGTAATGGCTTGAGGTTGTCTTCCGCACAAACACGCGCACCTTTTCTACTCAATCCAACGAGTCTACAACCGTCGATCAGATCAATTGAATCGGTCTAGTGCACGATGCCGTTTCTGGCTCTTGGAGATGTGTTCGTCTGGGGCGCGATGGAAGTCGAGCTTCTCCAGTACCACTGCCGTTGTCGCAACTGGAGTGATGAAGGCGCAAAGTTGGTCTTGGTAAAGCGACTCGTCGACAATACCTCAATCTATAACAAAAAGGCACTGAAGCGCTATACCTGGGAGGATGGAGTTAAGAACCCAGCAGCGGACAGAATCGAAAAGGCTAGAGAAATCATGGAGAGTATGACGAAGGGCAACGAACAAATCTACAACGCCAAGATCGAGAGTATCGAGAAACTAGCCAAGAAACTCAAGCAACCTTCCAGAAAGCAGCAGAATAGGATCAAGACCGAGAAACGTCATGCTAAGAAAAGATTGGACGAGAGAAATGCCACGGCCGCCTGGTGGTTCGAGGAACAACGCTACGACACGGTTTATCGACTGTGCGTTGCGATGGCCACCGCTGAGATCGTTGGTCACAAAGAACACTCCTATCCATTGCGCAACAAGCATCCAGTCCAAAGAGTCCTGATCTCCCGTCGCAATGGCTTTAAGTCCCTTAAGGCTGCAATATGATGGTGATGCTGAAGATAATGAGGATGATCCACTTCACTATGAGACGGAGAATCTTATGGTTGGTCAGGATGGCAAGATTATGTTCAAGCCAAAGGATGTCATTGCTGTTAGCGATCTCGATGATAGTACGCTCGAGCATGCTATCTGTGTTGGCAATGCCACCATCGAGGATACTGGCCACGAATCTACTTCGACTGCTGCTGCATCCACTGTTGCCGCCACACCTCTCCTTTTCGCTACACCTTCTTCTGTTGTCACACCAACTCCTCATGTTGCTGCACCTCTTACTTCGGCTGCACCAACCACTCTTGCCGCTTCACTTCCTCATGTTGCTGCGCTTACTGGTACTTACGCCGTATCTGCCCACCCCATTCAGGCAAATCAACAAAGAACTACGAACCGCAAGCGCATCCGCCGCCCCGTGAACGGCCCTCAAGGTCCTCCAGCCAAGACCCGCGCCGACACCGAACTTGATACTACGTCCAAGGTCAAAGTTGCTGCTAGCAATGTTAACGGGGGTACCGCCGAAACCTCATCTGTAAGTCATGTTCTACACATCCCAATAATTCTTAGAGGACATGATATTAACATTTTATAGACTGTTCATATCAAGATAGTCCTCGGCAAGCGCTTCGCCCCACCTACAGCCACCCATGGCCAAAATCATAAGTCAACAAACAAAAAGATTCGTACCCATGTCCAAACCCTCGATGCGCCGTACGCAAAGCCTGAAGATAAGCCATGAATGAGTACGGGAGATCGGTAGCAAGGATATGCATAGGGTACTTCATACTTCGGGGTAATCGGGAAAGCAACAGCGGTGGTCGATCGATTGTATTTCTCTTCTTTCTTGTTGCGGTAACGTGGAAGGGAAGCAGCAATGAATCACTTTGTGAAATCCATTTGTGCATCATTATCGTGTCCGTGACCGGGTTCAGAAAACATCATAATTAGCCACTCTAAACTCTGAAGCCCTGATGCGCGTGAGGTGAATATAATTGGGACCGCCAGGCTTGTTGTCACTTTCGAAGGCGTCTCGCTTCGCCAAATTCCATCTGCGCTAAAAATGACCTCCCACAAACAATCTTTCTGTTTTCGAATTTGAGTTTTTCTTCAGCAACCTTTCGCCATCCGCACGGCTCCATTCACCGGCCTTTACCTTCAGCCTCTACCTTCGCATTCCTATTACAGACTGCCGCAGTTCCACATCGATACCGCGCGACCAATATCTCTGAACTAACATCTCGCGGGAGGGGATGATCAAGTAGATGCCCTGCAGCTGGAATCAGTGGACTCGGAGGTTGTACCTTGCTTGGGAACTGATTGGGTTAAACTGCTACACCTATGGCTGGCCGTCCGGGGCTGTTCTTAGGTTATTCGACAACACTGCTACCCATTACGCTGCTGCCATTTTTGCCGGCGCAATGTCAGTAGTAGTGCCAGGACTCGCGGCCGCAACACTGGACCGACTTCGCACGGACAAACTAAAACCTCTAAACTAACATCTCACGGGAGGGGATGATTAAGTAGATGCCCTGCAGCTGGAATCAGGCCACTCAGAGGATCATCCTTGCTTGAGAACTGATTGGGTTAAACTGCTAGACTTGGGTGGCTGTCCGGGGCCGCTCTGGTCAACTCGACAACACTGTTTACCCATTACGCTGCTGCCATTTTTGCCGGCGTAATGCAAGTAGCAGATGCCCTTAAGTCATTGCCAATGCCTCTTAGTAGGCTTGGCTGGGTCAGACTGTCCAGGACTCGCGGCCGCAACACTGGATTGGCATCGTACGGATGAACCAATACCTCCAAACTAACATCTCGCAGGAGCAGATGATCAAGTAGATGCCCTGCAGCTGGAATCAGTAAACTTAGAGGGTCAACCTGGCTTAGGGACTGATTGGGTTAAACTGCTAGACTTGGGTGGCTGTCCGGAGCCGCTTGGTCAACTCGACAACACTGCTTACCCATTACGCTGCTGCCATTTTGCCGGTGTAATGCAAGTAGCAGATGCCCTTAAGTCAATACCAACGCTTCTTAGTAAGCTTGGTTGGGTCAGACTGTCCAGGATTCCGGGACTCCAGGACCTCCGGATGCACCAGCAGGTGGGCTCGGCCTGTCTGTCCCAATGATTGCTACTACGAAAAGGACAATGATATCGTTTTAAGCAGTAGGCCCATTCCCTTTTCCGAACACAATGTAACTGAAGACTTTTAGGAAACAGCGGCGATGTGGACTCCTGCGGTTGGACTTGGACTTCCGGCAGTAAAAATGTCACAAAGGTGATGCGTGCTGGCGTCCAACGTGGATTGAGTTCTTGGCAGTGCGATGGTTGGAGCAGGCAGGCGGAGCCCTGCTGGTAAGCATGACCCTTTTGTGTGGGTATGCTGATACCACAAAGTCATTTGTGGTTTAATCTAGGGATTCAATCATCTATGTTATTACAGCAGAAGACAGCCAGTCGAGGTGCCGGAGGTGAGACCTGTTAGCGAACACCCGGTGAACCTGCGAGGACTGAACCTATAGGTTGCCACAAAGGCTTTCAGCTTTTGGCTCGGTGACCTATTGGTAGACTCAAGCCTACCCTTGTTCACAAGGCTCTAGCAAATTTTTGGAACCCAAATTGAGCTTTGCTCATTCTCTTGTTGCCTTGCTGCAGAAAAGACCATCGTAGCTATCTTTCCAGGCAAGATCCTCTGAAAATCCCATGATTCAGGACGCTGACAGCTTTCAATTGCAGCCCCCCTAAAGAACACGTTAACATTCACAAAGAGTTCGACAAGCCTGAGGCTTCAGGGAGGATACAATTTTCATGTGGGTACGGAACATGTCTGATATCGAGATCCGCAATAGGCTCAGTCGAAGGGCAAAGACACATTTACAAGGGAGTAGACAAGGGTGCAGGAAAATACACGGTGGTGCTACAGAATTTGCAGTGGAGGAAGAAGTTCATTAAATTGGCAGGAGGATTCGAGTACACGTTCTTGGTAACCTTTGAAGGTCAGAAAGGAGAGCGGTGAAAATTTCATTCATTCATTGGTTTCAGGGAGTGGCAGTGACTACAACGGATCATTAATGGTTGTTGATAATTAGTTTATTTCCATTGAAAGCCAGAATTTTGCCCTTGCATCACCTTCCTTGATAACAGTGTGCTTCCCCATCATCCACACCTTCTATATACCATGACCATTGGTTAATTACCACGGTATAGCCTTCCCTTTTCAGTGCCTCCAGGCAGTCCCCCACTTTCCTTTCCTTCAGGGAATTAGAAATCCATGTCCTCTCATCCCGTTGTTCCTGTGCCGCGCTGCCTGCCGACTCCTCCTTGAATCCCAACCGGCCTGGCAAAGCAGACACCCAACTTCTCGCTACTGGCTAAACACGCACCGTATATGTGCCCCAATGTAGTATGATTCGATCGACTCTCGTTCTGAGCATTCGAAGATGTGTGCGAGTCTAGGGTGAGGAGTTGTGTCTGCGGGCTTCAAGGACGTTTGATAGTCTAATGCGCGAATGTACGCTTGAATCTCGAGGAAAGTCTGTAGCAAGAACTGATTAGAATCCTGCAACTTAGTCTTTTGGTATGCACTCACCTTTGAACCCCCCCAGCACCGAAAGAGGGAGAGCCTGTGCATGAAGCACATACTTCCAAATAAGACCAGAAGCGCTTCTTTGAGCTTTAGCTAACATGGAGATCCTTGAGAATAACAAAGACAAGCTTTGGTTCTACCTAGAAGAGCTCAAGAGTCTCCCAGATTTAGTTAAAGAATCTTCGCATGCTACTGCCTTGTTTTAGCAATCCCATATGACAGATGCTTCAATGGGGTGGCTTCTCCTATGAAAAGATAGATAACATACCCAAGCCTAAAAGAACAAAGTCGATATGTAGTGAAGAATGATAGTTACCTGCTGGCGGACATATGATATGTTCGGCTTCCTCGAAAAGAGCACCTTGAATGTCCCACCTAAGCCTGGAAAATGAATTCTCAACAGGCGTTGGTCTTGGCATAGAAGGCACATGCTATGCATCGCTCCAGCAGTCTCAGCAGTGATTGTCCTATATTTACGAATAGGCCGTCTTCCCTTGACAGGTAGAGTCAAATTTGAATTGCTTAGAGATTGGTCCTAGTACTCATGTATCTTGCTCATGAAAATGGGTTCGCCTTCTGCGAAATATGGGCATTCGAAAGTAAGAACAAAGCAGCTTCACGTTCACATTAAGAAAAGAGCTTCGAGTGACTTCAAAACGACAATTATATTAGCGGTCTAATAAAAGTTCCACTTGTGAGATTGACGGCCACCCAACAATTCCAGACAAGAACAATATTTCCTACAGCTTGCTATTACAACATCTTTGAGAACAAAGATACTCAAATGAATCTCAAAGATTCGACCGAGAGGCTGCTCCAAAAGCTAATGATTGGCTTCCAAGCCTTTCCCGATGACCATAGATCGAAATTAAATCTTCTAGCTTCAAAACGAGGAATGTCGAATGGTGTCGCTTTTACACTTCTCATGCTCTATCGCATAAATGTTGATCTGGCTTCGAACATTTCACTCCCTTATTACCTCGCTTAGCCCCCGGCGCTACGGTAGCCTTAGCGCTTGGCTGCGCATTCTCGCCATATCTTCGAAATCTTCTCCAATTTTCGAACTTCAAGGAGTTGCAAGTTTTTGATCTTTGCCAAAAATTTCCAATTCTTCTGTTCATAACAGAATGCCCTTCCCAGCACACCTTCTATTCCCTTCTATCACCTCAAAGCACCTCTCCACCGGACAATCCCCGCCGACTGAAGAGTGCGCTGGTGCACGGATCCTAGGAACATCTAGCCTGAATACTAGACGCGGACACTGGAATCGCGGAACTCTGCTGTATCTCACTGGGAGATGGATGCGGTAGTTACCATCCAGTCAGCGAGCGTCTGACATCTGGGCAGGACGGTGACTGAGCCTGGAAGCGTTGCCATTTGGCTTCATCCCAGGCAGACTTAATTTATTATACAAACCCATTAGGGCCATTAGAAGCCAGGAACATCTGGAACATCCTTCGATGTCGAGGCCCGAACGAGAGATCCTTTGTGCGATGATTGCGAATGGCTTTCCGCCTTGCCAATGGACTTCAAGGTGTCAAACGGAGGTGCTGTGAGTGATCAATCTTGATTGATTGAAGCATTATTTTACAGTCCAAATGCCCTCTTTTATCATGTCCTGCCGATCATCATTTAAAGAGTGGGGTATCGACCCCTGACTTTCGACACAAGCTCTCCACCGGAGAAAAAAGTGGCCGACTTTGGCACGCGAGAATACCAAAATCCAAAGTACTCGACACTTTATTTCTCGATGTTCCATGCCCTAAAACCTTTGCAACTACGGGAATACTTCAAAAAATAGCTAATGTATATGCACATAAAAAATATTATAAGATTTATTAATTGTTTATTGGCAATATTGCAGATTTGTCGCATTTGCGTACTTTGACAAAATCGGCCACTTTTTTCTCCGGTGGAGAGACAAGGAACCTTTCCGGACTCTGAACTCGCACAACAGACCTTTTGGACGACGGATGCGATCGACTCTTTTGACGGTGGACTCACAAAGGATCGGACCCCAGAGCACCCTTCGAACTCGAGGACTATCCTGAACTTGGACGACACAGCTACGACGATGATTTGGGCCTATCCGTGGATCTCAGACCTGATCTCTGCCAGTTTCGATCGAACAGACCTCGACTTTCAACTTTTGGCCATCAGGACAGAAACGCCTCTAAGGGTAGGCTTGCCTTTGTCACGAAATCTCGATTTGACTGATCTTGAAGAGTTGCTGAAAAGCATTGCTTCTAGCAGTTTTCTCAGACTATCCTTTTTTCAAGGCTCTAGCAGAATTTTTGGAACACAAATTGAGATACCCTCACCTTTTTGTCTTCAATCGCGAACTTAAAGCTTTCTGCTTGAAGTCTTCTAGCTGGGTGGCAAGGTATGTCTCTTGTAGATTCACTCGAATCGGATTTGCTGATAGACTTCGAATCCTCAACACAGATCTCGCTGACTAGCGATGTTCTTCCCTCAAGTCTTGAGGAGCTGGGCCCAAACATCCCGCCTTGGCAGACCATCTTACTTAAAGCCTGTACAAGACTCCGACGTCGAAGCGCTCGAAACCAAAATCGGGCCAGAATCGTCCTTCATCCTTCCTTCCCTGCTCACCATGCTTCAGAGCTGAAATTTTCAAACACACCCCGAACGACCGATAACCCTCCCTCCAAACTTCGCCTAAAGCCATGTCAGGTCCTAATCGAGTGGGTTGTAAGAGAACCCCAGGTTCAGACAAATATGATGTACCCTGTGGAGGACTTTGGACACAAAGCAAAGAAGAGCCGCAAGGATGGGGAGCAGGTATGAAAATGCGGGTTCGTGGCGAGTTTGGGGAGGGCAAGGAGACAGAAACGAGCCTCAACCCTACATTTGAATACAAGCAATGATTCTCATACAACCCTACATTTCCAGACCCAAGCAAGTTCCATAGCATCTCGAAGAAAGAGACCACACAACGTTGGTAGATTGCTGTAGTCCCAAAAAGCATCCATCTTGAGGTCTCTCTTCCCCACGCCTTGCCCTCAAGGAAACACCGCCTACTCCTCGAGCACTTCAAACCTTGCAGCATATTGCTTCCGCACATCATCTTCGCACAAGGGAAACTTTCTCAAAGCGGCCGCGAAAGCCTGTATCCTCTCACCCGCCTTCCTGTCCGCATTCTCCCTAACCTTACTCTCAATAACCCTCGTCCCGACCTCCTCATCCTTCTCCCAAAACCTCCCCTTCCCCTCAACCGTAAATCCATGACCCTGCTGCATCCACAGCCAATCCACACCCCTCACAAACCGTCCCTCCTCATCCACTTCAATCTCAACTCATCAACCCGATCACAACACTCTCTGCTCACATCCCCGTTTCTATACATCTTGCCCCTCTGCCCCTCCTTTCCCACCTTCCCGGCATCTCCTTTGCCTGCGGCACGGTGACCAAACCACCTCTCAATCTGTTCCAGAAATCCACGTCGGGGACAGACATCCATCTTCCTCTCCCATAAATGCATGAATGCATCAACAACATCGTATGCTGGTCGAACGTGAAGAAGGTATGTTATTATTGCCGCCGCGGAGCGGTTGATCCCCGAAACACAATGTATCAATACATTATTCTCTTTCTTAACATCGGGAGTGGGGACTGGAGGACAGAGAGCGGAGGAGATGAATGTTATGATGTGTGGTATGTGTGGCGTGATATCATCTTCGTCTTTCATCGGCAAATGGAGATAGTTACTGTGTCGATAGATGCGAGAGGAGAGGGGTTGGAGGCACATCGTGAGGACGTGGGTTATGTGCGGTGGAATGACGAGGTCGAGTTTTGGGAGGGCGGATATGTAGAGGTTTGGGAGGATGGGAATGACGTTTAGTTCTGGTTTGGGTGTTGGTGTTTTGGTGGGTAGGTTGAGAGGGAAATGGTATTTCGGAATCGTGTTTAGAGGCATCTTGGGCTTGATTCGTGTGGAAAATGCTTGATGCTTCGAAATATTTGCGGAATTAGTTGAAGGGGAGTTGGATGATAAAGGTTCGCTGGAGTTGATGTATTCATTCACATATCATAGTGCTTGTCGGGAGCTTGTATGAATAATATTTCTTGTTTTTAAATACAGCATCGCAGTGACTGTGTCATACTCTTGCAGAGGATCGAAAATCTATTAGGCAAAGCAGCAGCAAGACAAATCATCGCATATGACAAAGAAACAAATCCTCACTTGAGCTTCGCTCTCCGCGCACAAGCGCTCTCCTGGCTCGCGTCGTCATTTTCTGGTTCGCGGAGCCTCGAGAGTATTTTTGGAATTGGCCCTGGTGGTTTTTTGCGAAGGTAACGTCGGATTCAAGCTCGAGTGTTGAGCGATCATTTCCGACCATTCCCCTTCGCTGCCGGGATCAATTACGTTTCTCGCAACAACTGCAACGACCGCTAGGATGGCGTCTGCGAGTTCTTCTGGTATGTCAAAACCTTCGTTGTTCTCGGAGCTGTCAGAGCTATCACTGGTCTCTTGTTCTTCCCCGATGACTTCGCGCTCTTCTCCAGCTTCCTCCTCTTCACTTAGAGAATCATCGGAAGACTCTCCTACCTCACCGATTCCTCCCCCTTCACTCTGGCCTGCTCAAGGATGCATCCTGCCAATAGGCGATTGACGTCCACCTTGTCCCATTGTTGGAATTCTCCAACACCAAACGGCGGATCAGGTGGCGGTTGTTCTTTCCCAGAAATGAGCTTCATAGTTGAGCTTGCCTCAGCTTATCCTTCGATTGTGCCGACACGGTTCCAGTTGAGGCCATAATCCCACAAATGTCAGGGCTTTCCCCCGGAATTTCAAGTTCTCCAACATATCTGCCAAAGCCGTCTGCCAAGCTTTCTTCTCTGGCGAACCGAATTTCATCTTGCATGGCTGCTGGCGGATGCTCAACAGCGCTTTGGAATGCTCGGTCTTTTTCGTCCATTCAGAGCAGTCTCGGATCGTGAAGTGTCACAAATCCTGCTCGTCCCATCGGTATGAAGTATGAATACCAAAGCGCAACTGAGAGAAGTTCGTGGTAGCAGGAGCTGATAGCGTTCGAATCTTGAGGTCCTTCTTGGGTCGGCTCAAGGGTTCGAGATCAACCTCAAGGAGGTAATTTTCGAACTGCGGTCCTAGGACAAAATTTGTCAGCAACTGCAACGGAGATAAGCAGCAAGGTATCTTAACCTACATTCACCATCTCGGTGATGAATCAAGAACCGACAATGAGGAATGAAGAGGTAAGAAAAAGTTATTGAACCTAGGAGTTAGGGGATGCGCTAACGCGCCGACGCGTACCCATGAACACGCTAGTGCTCGTACAGGTAGGTAAATACGTTACGGGTGCTAAAATAAAGATTTAGCGACAAGCACTATTCCGAAGGTTCTCAACCTTCCTCACGGCTTCTCCTCTGAACAACATTGCAAGTCCATCAAATGCCATCCATCAACCTTTTCCCGTCAATCATCATATCGTACCGCCGAGCAGTACCATCGCGAGAACTTCTTCATTCGCGGTCCTCGGCCCTGATTCTCGACATCATGTTCCCCCTGCGCCTTTACATGCATCCTTCGTGGGCTTGCCGCAGCCTGACATATGACTGAGTCTTGTTTGGTCGCAGACTGCTTGAAACGCTCGTGTATGAGTTGGATTCTATGTCTAAATGGCCTATATAAATAGCGGCTACAGCTCTAGCCATTGAGAAAAGCTACCGGCCAACCCATAAGTTTGGGGGCCGTATCTCAGTGCTAGTGGTGTGGCACAAAAAGGCGAGATTGGGCAGTTCTGATATAAGCTGCATGTGTGGTAGCTACGGGTAATGAGGCTACGACCTGAAAGGAACTGTATTTCAATTTTCTACTCTTCGTCTTTCTTCTTGGGCATGTTTCAAATTCCGAACTGTTTTGAAAGATGGCGCAACGATACACTCGCCTAGATTCTTCTTCTCTGCTGTCTCAAAGTCGAAATGTGATGCCATGCCTTCAAGACGAGAATGAACAAATTGAGGTAGCAGGACTTGAAAATCGGGGGCACGAGGCTGCGCGGCAATTCGAGACGAACTTTGACAACCCTCTTCATGAAATCCAGGAAGGAATCGAGATGCGAGAGTCTCGTCAGTATGTTTGTTCCAATCCGTTTGTGGTTCACTTTGAGCTAATTCAGCAGCGTCTTTCGATCCAAACAGACTTTGTACTGCCCACCAGGGCCCGAATTAAGCTCCAAAGACTCGTTAGAGAAGCTCTTATCTGATATCAAGATACAAAATACCCCTCTGGAGGCAAATCCTAAGCTGTCCGGGTGGCGTACAGGCGTCAAGTCCTGCACTCTCACAGCCCTGTCGGTTTTGATCATTAATGTTGTCTTGACGATTTGGGCTTCTACAAAGAACCGACTCGATGACGGATATGGTGTTTTATATGATGGCAGTTGTAGTCGAGGGAGAACCACAAGCACAGTCCTCCATGTGCTGATCAATCTCATCAGCACAATATTACTGGGTGCCAGCAATTACACTATGCAATGCTTGCACTCGCCGACTCGAGAGGAGGTCAACAAGGCCCACTCAGAGAAGAAATGGCTCGACATTGGCATACCTAGCTGGCGGAATCGGCGTTATGTCAGCACGAAGAACAACGTCCTGTGGTGGTGCCTGGGGCTCAGCTCTGTGCCATTACATTTTCTGTAGGTAGCTGTGTTCGAATGGGAGGGAGTCTGAAAGCTCATCTGATGCTAGCTATAATTCCGCCGTCTTCCTGGATGTTACTGTACAAGAGTACAATGCAACCATCACCAGCAGAAGCTTCCCGGAGCTCATCCAGGAAAACAAGATTCAAGCACCAGAAAATTTCACGGAGCTGGGTTGGCAAGACTGCCAGCACATTTATTCTCGACCTTACGTATTTGGGAACGGCGATGTGTTTTTGATGACAGCATCCGACGCTATCCAAGCCAACGACACTGTGATTCCTAGCACTGATATTTTCCTTAACGACTTCATCAACATGGGTAGTAGTATATCCTGGAGCCCCGTGAATATCAGTCTCCATCTCCCATTTGGCACTGCGTCTCTGAATGGGGCCCAATATTTTAATGTCTCTACATGCTACAGCGAGACGAGTATGGATCAATGCAAGATCAAATTCAGCCTTCCAATAATGATTCTCGTCATCATTTGCAACGTCGCAAAGGCAAGTTGTATGGCTCTCACCGTCTGGCATTTGAGACGAGCTCCTCTGGTTACACTCGGTGACGCAATCGCATCGTTCCTCGACAATCCCGACCCTATCACAAAAGATCTCTGTCTCATCACCAAAGAAGACATCGAGAACAATGTATGGAACCGTCCTCGAAAGCCCAAGATGTGGAACCCTGTTTCCAAAAGATACCTGTATGCTGGTAACTCTAGGCGATGGATAATTGTCAACTTCTTGTAGGTCATTTTCCAACTGAAAATGTCCGCGTAGAGCTAAAAGATTCCACTCACAGGTTCTTGATGTGCAGCTTTGTCCTCCTGGTGATAGGTTTCATAGCATCATTCTCATCTGGCAGTCCGGTCTCTGCTTTCAAAACTGGGATTGGATTCAGTCCATCTCTGAACCACATTCCTACTATCCTCACCACTGGAATAACAATGGGCGGTTTCTGGGGTCTCTTCCTCAACATTCTAGTCGTCAACACTCCCCAGGCGATCATTTCATTCATGAACCTCCTCTACAACAGCCTCTTCACCTCTTTACTTCTGTGCGACGAATGGCAAGATTTCGCACAACGCCAACAGCCCCTCCGCGTCACGGCTCCTCTAGGCGAACAGCGAAGCAAATACTACCTCAGCATCCCTTACCGTTACGGTATACCCGTGCTGATACTCTCAGGTATCTTCCACTGGCTGATATCCGAGAGCCTCTTCTTAGTTCGCATCACAGGAGTCTATCATTATGTCATCCAAGACGATTCCGTCTCCTCGATGGGATACTCAACGCTCGGGATCGTGCTGGCTTGCCTCATGGGTTTCGTCATGCTGGCATTCGTCAATTTGAAGGCATTGCAGAAGTACAGACAGTGTATCCCGATGGTAGGCAGTTGTAGCGCAGCTGTGAGTGCGGCTTGTCATCGCCCTGAGGATGATGTACAGGCTTCGTTGAAAGCAGTGCAGTGGGGTGTCGTTCAGGGAGCCGATTGCGAGAATGTTGGATCTTGGAAGAGCGGTGAGAAGAGATTCGGACACTGCAGTTTTACGAGTACGCTTACTTCGCCGCCGATTCCAAGAAGGTGGTATGCTGGGGATATGACTGTTTCGAGACTTTGACAGAAGGAAGAGATAGAAGAGACCGTCACGTGGAATCTCGGCTCCCCCATGTGATTTTGAAGGGCGTAAACGGAGTTGATTCTTTTAAATCTACGTGAGAAGTCTCTTTATGGAAAAGCTTCGAACTAAGCTGACTGAGAAAACGTGACGTCACGTGCTGGGTATCACACCTATCGCCGAATAATTTTAGTGCTAAGCTCTCTTCAAATCGACAACACTTTTCGACATCGTTATTTCCCCCAGCTCCCCGCCCCCGCGATTGTAGGTGCAGGTGCCCCGTGTTGAATCCCGCCGATCCACCCATTGCGGTGCAACGTCAATCACCCCTCTGACTGACTAGTTCGAGACTGAGATACGAATTTTCCGTGCAGCGAGTTATCCGACGCGAGCATCTTGACAGGCTTGAACGAACTTAGAAGTCAAGCGACTCGATAAAACAGAGTACCATTTGTGGTACTGTAGTTAACACTAAGCGAGTGAATCTTCCGAGATCGAGCTGCCGAATCGGGCGGGGGTTTCAGATATATCATATATTCTGCTGGTTCTAAACCCTTCTGCCTGGTGTTGCTGCTGCCAAGTGTGGCTGGGAGTTTGACGTGAAAAGATGGTGTTGAGCTATGCCTCATCCCTAGAGAAAGAAACGACCTCGTCTATCAGAAAGCCGCTTTGAAGATCAAGCCTTTGGCAAAGTGTGCATCTTCGCATCCAAGAGAGCTATTGTGTTAGTGATTTGGTTAGAGGGTGTGCACTGCCATTCCAAGCCAAGCTACGTGCCAAATTTCGAATTTCGCTTCGGATTGAGCAATGTCTCACTCCTTTTGCTTCACAAATACACCTAGCAAGATTTCGGAATGTCATGTATTATCATTCAACACGTCTAGCCCCTGCTACGCCCACCCTAAAGAGAGATCATCGCAGAAATCTCTACCATTCGATTTCCTTAGGATCGAGACAAGAAACGGTACTGTACAAAGTTTCGCGCTACAGAGAGATGCAACAGGCTAGATTAAACTCAGAAGGCATGCAAGAGGCTGTTGCTCGCAATAAAAGACAACATGAAAGTATACAAACGCCTGGACCACCTCCTTCACTCGCCAATACTGCTCCCCTGGCTCTTTGACTTCCCATGCCCTGCGAGAAGGTCATCCATCGGCACCAAATGCGTCTCATCCCCAAGATCCACATCATAACTCTGCGAAAATATGATCGTCTTGTTATCTATCGGGGGAGCGGGTAGATCCTTTGATCGACCGACGGAGACATTCGCACCGATGCGGTTATGGCTACCCTGGGTATAGTATTCGTTCGTCGAAGTATTTTTTGTGGTCCCAAGAATTCTTGGGAAAACTCTCACAAGTAGTATCCGTATGCTCGGCATACACGCACAGATAAGACCAACATTAATCTCTACTGTACTCCACATCGCGACAGGGAGGTTATCCCATGTCAGGTTCGTCGAATTCGCGAATTGGACGAGTGATTGGAGGCGTAGAATGCTGACCACTGTCACACTGTATTTTCGATCAGTAAATTAATCATAATAGCTTTGAGCTCTTTCCCTCAAACTCACAACGTTCCGACAGTAAACATCATTCCAACTCCAACCTTTTTCTTCCAATGCAGTTGGAGGTGAACCAACTGGGAGATAGCGAGACCAAGCATCCACACATCCAGTAGAATGCTGATTATTGCGTTCGCCCAACCAAGTCCATTGACGTTCAAACACTTGCCCTTGTGTAGTCCGTCCCATTGGGTCCAATAGTACGAGATCGGCTGGCATTGAAATATTGCCCCAAGAATAAAGACAGCGCCGAACAGGATGTCGAAGATGACGGTCATCCAAAGGAGCCTGCGAAATGGAGGTGCTGGGAAAATTCGTAGGTAGAAGAAGAGGATGGAGAGCTTCAGTAGGAAAACCTGCGCAAAGTAAAGTACCTCCATTACATAGAAGGAGCGAAGGTAGTCCGTGATATGCCGAGGGGCCACGGTCCAAATGTCCCTCCCGAGTCCATTCGAGGTGAGTCCATGGACTTCCAGAACAGAGCTTGGTATTCCTGACGCAAATGCAACAAATATAGAGTAGTCATCGAGCCCGAATTCTGCCCCCGTCACAAGTTTGGAGACCACTCTTAACGCCACGACGGCGCCAGAGAGACCAGCAAATGTATTTGAGATGGCATTGAAATATCCGCTCTTATCCCGAACCGGAGCGCCACACGTAGTCTCAGTGATGTTCTTCGTTGCTGCCGTGGTAACCAAAAATTAAACTTCGTCTTCATCATTCCGGAGGCGGACTGACTTACTCAGTCCTTCTATGATAGTACATGATTCTGTAACGCACAGCGTTACTTGCGTTTGTAGCGGTACATTCGTGCAGATACATGTCTCATTAGTTGCCAAACATGTCGATTGCTCGATTGCTGTTTCCAGACAGAGCAACTGAAGTGACCCATCAGAATTTATTCCCCAGAATCGAATCTCAGGGTGCGCAAGAACTTACCGCGCAAGAAGGTAATTCAGCAATTGAGGTAGCGAGTGTGCTCTGAGCCAGCATCCCCCTCATAGAGGAATGGAGCAAAAATAATATTCCCAGAAATCGCTTCATATTAATTGACTTTGGACGAAGCGAAGCCCACCGGTTATATCAAACGAGGACAATCATTTATGTTCAGCTAGGATACAACGTGGACATATCATGCCCTTCGAGCAACGCAGAGGCCTTCATAACTTGCATAATAATGTAATTGCAGGGTTATACGTCGGCTGGTCTGGCACTAGGTGATCGTATGCAGAATCCTTCTTCCACATGGCGATACGCGGTAGAGGCGTCGATAAGAAACCTACTTTTACCGAGGCGGGCGATTCATGCAAGGGGCGAATTCTGCATCTCCTTTATTTTTACCTGACTCCTCATGAGCCACTACGACAGAGGGAGACCACTCATATGGTACCTTGAGAATTAGTCGCTTAATAGTCTCTGGTCGGTGCGGTCGCGTGTTTTGCCGGCTCGTGGCAAACGGCTCGCTTGACCTTCTCGCCAAGGGGTATACTACCCACGGGGCGTTTTAAATGTTAATTCTGAGGTGATTGTGGCCGTGTCTCTAGGGGGTGGCGAGACCAATTATCTCTCCAGGATTCACAGTATTTTGCTACATTTAATTAAGCATTGGTCTGTGATAATTAACATTTATTATGGCCCGACGTAGTAACACAGACTCAAGTCAAAAGACACCTCTCTGGAGAAGTCCTGACAATGACATGTGCAACATTTTAATAATCTCTCGGCACTTCTGCTTTCAATCGGTTTCTCTGGACGCCTGCTGATAACTCAGGCAATTGACGGAGATGATGCCCACCAATCGGGAATCTCGGGGCGATAAATGGAAACCATTCGCGGCCTGCCTTCGAAGTTCAGAGAAAGATATTTCCAGTGGCGTTCTGCGGTATTTGTCCGTTGACTAATTAGGTTCACGGCTTCCGCTAGCGTCAACGGTCTCGATTAAACTTTCTTTTTTCCTCAGATCCCTGCCCTGAACTACTAAGTAAATTTTCAAGAGTGCTTACGACTGACAGACTAGCAGAATCCGCGAGGCTCGTGCTGGAATGACGGCATCTGATTTCGGCATTCGCAACGTATCTTACTTCCCCCTTTTTCTTTCTTTTCTGCAAGGCCCAAGAGAGCATACCGGACGGTCCGGCATCTATTGAGGGCAATTCCACCGATGGCTTTTTTAGTCTAAAATAGGTCATTTTGCCGAACCATTTTCTATCAACTATCGTTTTGTACAGTCCTGCTGCGAATGACTTCCCCCACATCAGGGCCGATGTGAGACACCCCATCTCCCCCGCCACCGCCCCCCGTCAGGGGTAACTTTCGACTATCTGCGGTCTCGAACATTACTTCTACGGTGGAACCGTATAGCCGAGTTCCGGATATCGCCTTCGGACTCCTTGCATGAGCAACGTGTTTATCCTAGTCTGCACAGGTCGTAGAATTTTCTTGGTCCAGTTAGTGGGCCCGACTCACCCCTCTCGTCTAAGGTCAAACCGACCGGCAGAGCACTTTGTAAGTGATTATACATTTTCACTTACGATATTCGTCCCTTTTTCGCAGTAGCCGCTCCCAAATTTCAACGTGCAGGCTGCAGTCGGGAAGTTTGCTGCAAGGCAAGATGCAGGCGTGCTCAACTCGTGGACTGCCGTTGAGAAAGAGATCCATCTTAGAAACTGCTGTTTAAAACTTGCCTCCTCTCTGGCATCTTTCTCTTTCTATTTCGCTCAAGACTGCCTGTAGAATAATATGCCAGTGCGTAATGAGATCCCATCTGCCTTCTCTTGTTGGAAATTTAAACCGCGGCCGAGGCAGAGGAGGGGGTTCCGGAGATGAAGTATCTTGACCGGACTATTGACTACATGGGAGATTCATGCTTCTCCTCCTCTTCAGATTGATAAGTAGCTCTTCTCTCTTTTTCACCTGTCTCTCAAGCTTTTCATCCAGAACAGACAGCAGCCATGAAGCTCCCAGTCGCCACCGCCTCAGCAATTGCTGTTCAAGCATCCGTAGCCTCGGCCGGAAGCTGCCATTCTTTCCCTGGTGATGCTTCATGGCCTTCAGGCTCCACATGGTCTGCACTGAACAGTACTGTTGGGGGCCGTCTTGTTGCAACAGTACCAATAGGATCGCCTTGCCACGACCCGAACTACGATGCGACTGCGTGCTCTTTGTTGCAAACCGATTGGACCCTTCCGGAGACACAGTAAGACCCCATCATGACTCTGAGTTGAAACGAATTGGCTCTAACTTGGGGCAGTCTGTCATCCTCCTCGTCTGTCATGCAAGCGTACTTTGCAAACCAAAGTTGTGACCCATTCACGGCCGAGTCGTCGCCGTGTTTGCTAGGAAACTACGTACGATACGCAATTAACGTGACAACCGCTGACGACGTGATTGCTGGCGTTAACTTCGCCTCGGAAAATAATATCCGCTTGGTGATTCGCAATACTGGTCATGAGTAAGTCTAGTACAGATTCCAAGAAATATTTGATATACTGACTAGCCACAGTTTCCTAGGAAGATCCACGGGTGCTGGTGCTCTCTCCGTCTGGACCCACTACCTCAAAGACATCGATTTCCTCACCTGGTCGGATACGTATTACTCGGGCAGTGCTGTGAAGGTTGGAGCCGGTGTTGTAGGTTACGAAATCCTAGAAGCGGCGTCGGCACAGGGCGTGGTAGTGGTCTCTGGCGAATGTCCTACTGTCGGTCTCGCAGGAGGTTATACTCAAGGAGGCGGCCACTCTGCTTTGAGCACGGAATTTGGTCTCGCAGCGGATCAAACTCTTGAATTCGAAGTAGTCACAGCAGCTGGCGAACTGGTGACGGCTTCTCGCACCCAAAATACCGACCTTTACTGGGCGCTCAGCGGTGGTGGAGGAGGCAACTATGGCGTCGTTGTTTCGATGACGGTCAAGACGTACCCGGATACCACAGTCGCTGGCGCAGGCCTCGAGATGGCAGCTGCTTACACAACGCCCGAGCTTTTCTACCAGGCCATCTCGGAGTTTCATGCCCTGCTACCGGCTATGATTGAAAACGGTACTATGGTCGTCTATTACTTCACAGACGAATATTTCCTCATCAATCCTGTCACGGCTTATAACAAGACCTCAGCAGACGTCAAAGCGATCCTCGCCCCCTTCCTTGCTGTCCTAGGCAGCCTTAGCATCCCGTACTCTGTATCATATACTGAATATGCGACTTATCAAGAGCATTACAACACCTACATGGGTCCCCTTCCATACGGAAATATCGGTGTCGAGGAGTACCAATTTGGGAGCCGACTCATCCCGAAATCTGTTGTGGCGGACAACAATAGCGCACTTCAAAATGTTCTCAAGAACGTTACTGAGAACGGAGTCCTCGTTATAGGTGTGGCAGTCGACGTTTCAACGCCAGTCTCGTCGCTCAATGTGTCCAATTCTGTTCTCCCGGCATGGAGAGATGCGCTCATCCACTGTTACTTCACCACACCTTGGAACTCCACTGCTTCTGCGTGGGATGATATGATCGCTGCGCAATGGTTGATGACGGATGAGTTTGTGCCGCAGATTGAGGCAGTGACTCCAGGTTCGGGAGCATACATGAACGAGGCTGACTTCCGTCAACCTAACTTCCAAGAGGTGTTCTTTGGCGACAACTATGATGCGCTGTTGGCTATCAAGGAGAAATGGGATCCAGATTCGCTCTTCTATGCTCTGGCTGGTGTTGGTTCTGAGGTATGGACGGTCGATAATGATGGACGCATGTGCAAGCAATGATAATGAATGGCTTGACGTACTCTTAGATAATTTAATAACATTTAATGAAGTAAATTAATGGCTTTGCATTGTTTCGTCCTTTGAATCTCGTGGTTTCCTTTTTTTTTTTTTTTTTTTTTTTTTTTTTT
>MU119310.1:67443-168608 GCA_014904845.1 Acephala macrosclerotiorum
TTTTTTTTTTTTTTTTTTTTTTTTTTTTCAATTTCTCTAGCAAGGTATCTTGGGAATGGCGACTGAGGACCTGTGGTCCTCAACAGCTTGTTCTGTTGGGTGGGGAGCCAGTTGCTTTTCTCGGCCCTCTTTAGGCCGTACTGCAGCTCTCCAGGTTCAAGATTGGCCATCTCTTTATCCTCCTGTGCAAAAAGCATAAACAAAAATAATAGTATTTAAAAATGTAATATTGACATGATTCCTGGTAAAGTCCTACCCAAACTCTATTCCTTTCTCATCATGTTTCTCCTTCCCCCTCGCAACATCCAACAAGTTGGCAAACTCGCTCTCTACCTTGATGCCTCCTGCGATAACCCAAGCCCCCAGGAGCACGTCTACCGTTACTGCCACCAGGATTGCGGGGTTGGGAACCAGTCCAGCGGGTGTCTCTCAAGCAATAGGTGGCACGACGGCTTCAATGAATTCTGCTTCCGCGATGACGAGTGGGACGTCTTCGCCGACATCTGGAAGCCCGGGGACCAGTGGAGGTTCGTCACGAAGTGCTGGTAGCACAAGCTCTTCAGGCCTGGCACAAACGACAAGATTGCGATCGGTGTTAGGCTTGGAGTTAGTGTACCAAGTATTGCCATCGGATTGGCAGCTTGGTTGTGGCTACGAAAAGGGAACGGTGGTGCAAGACACGTCCGAAATATGGGGTGGAATTGAAGTATCTAAAAAGCTGGGATTCGAAACGATGAACCATGAGCTTGAAACTTTTCTAAATCAAGTGCTGGTACTTCCTGCTGGCAAGACAGAGTACGATTCCGGAGTGAAAACTAAACCCCCTCTATCCTCGATCCCCTTCGGATCTACATAAAGGCACATGTCGATAGTATCCTTGTCGAGGTTGAACACACGAAGAATGATGTAAACCTCAGGGGAGACTTCTCCCTCTGTCAATCTCATCCGCTCCATCTATGACTATTAGTTTCCAAGTATCATGTGTTTTGATTTCTGTTCACATACCCTTTGATATTGGCTCTTACTTACGAAGAACCGAGTGCCGCATCCTTTCGTAGTCGCTTTCACCTCGAGGTAGTATTTGGGCTTGGCACCGATCCAAATATCGCCCAAATACCCGTTTTCCACCAAGAGCTTGGTGAACTCTCCTTCCATGTCGTCGTAGGTGATGTCAGCAGTCTCTGCCCCTTTCCATGCGTCCATGCTGTAATAGTCTTCATGGATAGTGACATGTCGGCGGATAGTGCTCTGCCAGTTGTTGCGATCAAACCCAGGAAGGTGAGCTCCCAATCGAGATAGAATTTCAAACACCTATGAATGAATCAGCGAAAATGTAAACGATTCCTATTTTTAGATCTTACGTATAGTTCCCCGGCTGCGCCCACTTTCATGTCATGGGCAAGCTGGTTCTCGCTTCTGACACCGAAGGGCGAGTCATAAGAAATTGGCTCGGCATTTGATTCGATGGGGAGAGCATTGAGCAAATCATTGAGGTTGAATGCTCCCCGGGTTGGAAATCTACCTCTCTTGTTCTTCGCGGCTGCGATAACATTGCTAAGTAATCGGCGATATTCTGCTTGCCCACTATTGACCGAAAAGGGTGCAAATTCGTTGCTCTGAGGTGTAGAAGGGCGTGAGCTGAAAGAGCTGATGGAAGGCTGGCGATATGTTGGCGGTGCTGCCCGATAATTGGTCCTGTAGGAGGAAGGAGGGGTTGGAGACAAAAGTCTAGATCCGGGTGAGGAGACGCTTTCTCTTGGGCTTTGTCCTCTATCATCCCTCGGTGATGCACCTGGTTCGTCCTCCCTATTGACCCGCGAATAGCCTTCACGTTGAATAGCCGGCTCGACAAGTGAGGGAGCCCGCTCGGAAGCTTCGATGTCAAATTCAACAGGGTATGGCACGGGAACAATCCCTGCGTCATCCAATAAATCACAAACAACCTCATCACTGGACATTAAGAGAGCAGCTATAATTCTGACGGCCTCAGAGTCAGACGCTAGTGTCGAATTGCTGGTTTTCATTCCCATCATCACCTCGTTGAAAAGCTTTGTTGGCAAAAGCTGCAGGAAACACAGTTCTTGGTCCTTCCGGTCCTTCGGAACGTAGATCTTCAGAACTCCAGAATCTTCAGAGATGTGCAGCTTGCTCTTGTATGCTTCAACCGTTACAATCTCAGAGTTCTGAGTGTGCACCAAGTTCCTGACTATACCGTCCGTTTCGTATACCTCAGCTTGAAGAATTAGATGATAGATGAACATGCCGTCGTCACAGATCCTCGGGCTGCTAAAATGAGCAGCACATCTGTGGCATAATTAGTTGTTGCGAGTGAGAGTGCAGTTTGAGGGGCTCACCTAGCCATCGCATATGCACGAGTCCTTAGCTGTCTCGTCCGTTTCTTGCTTTGCTCTCGAACCTCGCCTTGGAACGATGACGCCTCTGTTACAGCACGAGACAAATAGCGATTTTCAAAGTCGAAAGAAGACAAGAAAGGCTGCAATTTCCGGACCTCTTCGAGGTTGAAATCAAGGAAATCGATTCTACCCTGGAATGCATCGGCCCACGGTTGGCGGTCGATGATTGAAAACTTCTCATTTTGAACTCGCAGCACGGCCAGTTCCAATCCTCTGCTTGTCGCTCTCACTGGGAAAATTGGTAAAGTTTTCAGTTTTTCGAGAGCCTTGCGTGATGGAGCGAAACTGTTGATCTGCCAGATGAGACTCTTCACATCGTCCACTGTGAGTTTCGAGCTCACGACGCGGCTGAGCTCATCGACGAGCATACCAAGGTCAGGAATCTTGATTTTCAGTGTGCCAACGAAGAAATCTTTCAGATCTCCATATTGACTAAGGATTGTGACTTTTCCAGGTATTTGAGCATCTTTAGACCAGAGACATGAGGATGTGGGTACCCAGGTCTTACGAATAGTGTCATATACGAGAGCATCTTTTTCGAACGAAGTCCTATCAGAAATCAGCCTAGCTACAAATCATTCTATTGTAGTGGTCTTTTCAAGTTTTCTTACCGAACAATATCTAGTTCAGTGGCACTCATAGATGAGGCCATAATCTGAAGGCGGGTATATATGTCATGAATATTCTCAATGTTCGCCCTAGGTCGTTCCTTGATAGATGCAAGCTCATCTATCAAGCCTTCATACGAGACATTTTTCATTTGGAGAGTATCCACAAAGAAAGTTGTTAGAGTCGCATTGTTCACATCGGACAGAGCAGGGAGCAAGGGATACTTTTCCCTCATATAGTTTGGCCCGTCCCAGATACATCGGGTGGTCCATGTCCACCTCACCGGTGTCCATTCATACGAAGCAGGAACGTGAATTAAATCTTCCTCGTAGATAGCGCGCCTGCCACTAGTTAGCCTTGAGTCGAGGACGAAACCATACAAGGTATTGGGTTTTCCATACCGGACACGTTTTATATCGGCATTTCGATCAGTTGATACCCAGATTTTCCGTTGTATTTCCTCGTAAATTTTGTAAGAGAAGGTCATTCGGCTTTCTTTAAGCCACCGCAAGATTTCCAGGCAAAAGTCAGTGTTATTTTCCACGCCAACATCAAATATTTCAAGGAATTTCCATTCTTCGACGCTGGAAGCATCATTAAACGTAAGAAAGGGGAAGATCTGAGGCTCGAGGAACTCGCTGCAGCATGCCTCGAGTCCCCTCAGTGGTAAGAATGTTCGGCGCAACTCCCTTTTCCCAATGTTGGTAGAGGGGACCATCACGTCAGAGATCTTCTGCTTTAATCTCGGATGAATCTGCACCAAGATTGAGTACATGCCCCAGTGTGCTTTCAATGTTCCTAGTATCTTTTCGGGATGCTTTTCGATAATGAAAAGAAATAACTTCGATAACTGGGAAGGATCCTTCGGGTCGGCAAGTCGGGGATGTTGCAGAACCTGCACATACAATTCTAACCAAAGCTTGAATGAGGTTGAAACTGAGTCATCTGTCTCCCTTGGCACCGAGTTGAGATACTCGTGGTTTATAAAGGAGCCGAAAGAATGCGAATCCTTTGGTGCATTCTCTTCGCGCACCAGCCTCAAGAACTCCTTGGTGCCATACACCCCGTCTGTCTCGAAGTACAGATCATGGTTGCCGTCGACAGAGACATTGAAATTGTTGTACAAGCAGAAAGGTGACGATGTACGCAATGAACTGTTGAATATCGATACAGGCGGTCGCATCCAGTATAAATATCGCAAATGGTTGACAGAAGATTTGAGAGTGATCTCGTCCCATCTTCCCGTGTGCTTCTGCAGAATTAATTTTCTCACAAGGCCCTTATCAGCATCCACGATTCCAAGTTTTGTAAATAGCGTCTTTCTGGTGGCGTTTCTTATTGCTTCAGGTCTGATCAGCCTCAAACCAAGATCCCAAGGTATCGGCATGTCATCAGCATCCGGAAAGAAGACAGCCCCGTCAGTAATCGAAGTCCATCGCTGACCTCCAAGAGGAATCAAAGGCAGACTCTTCAGGTATGGGATTTCCGTCTTCAGATGTGGTTTTTCGAATACTAGTAGAAGTATGCGGGCAATACGTTCATGCCAGTCGTCATCAGCCGATTTCATTTTCGAAGTTGATGACATTGCGTCTGTTCCGATTCTCTTGATACAATCGAGGATATGCATAGTGCGCAACCCGAGAGCTCTGAGCGTTCGGAGTGCGCAGTGCTCAATAGCACCATACTCTAGATCAAGATACATCTCCCTCTCTGGTAAATCAGGAACTAGAGGCTCGCCATAAATGTCTTTAAAATCGTGTGGGACAACTTTAAGTTCGCTGATCTGTCGAAGACGACTTCTGCTTCGTGGCCACAGAACTGGTGTTGCCTTGATTCTCCCTTTGATTCGAGTCAAGAGTTCGGACCAGAAGGGGCTTGAAATTTTATCATCTTCTGGAATGTATTTCACCCACTGATACTGAAGAACCGGCTGCCGACAGAATTGTAAGACAGCATCCACAAATGCTTCGGCTACACCCTCAAGAATAGCTTTGTTCCTCGCATTTTCCATAATGTCTTCCCGACTCGCTTGCGTAACAAAGTCTGAGTGGATTATGAACTAATCCGTGATCAGCGAGCTGGTCAATATTCCCTTTGTCACACTTACTGGATATCCAAAATCCCGTATAGGCAAGAAAGCGTAAACTGCCTGAGATTCAATATAAGGCCAGTCATTGCCTTGAACATCGAAAACAGGGAAGGCAAGAATCACTTCGGCCGTGTTGTAATCACGCTGTCCATCAGCTGGCAAGTTTGATAGATTTTTACGAGTGATCCGATATTCGTCTGAATATGTCTCTGCCTCCTCAGCTAGATCCACTGACACGGTCACCTGGGCCCTTCCGATATTCTGATCGAATGTGCAAGAGTAGGTGATGATAGATTTCTCTCTGGAATTCGGCTCCGTCTCTTGTTCATCTTCGTCCTCTTGCTCGTCCCAATCTTGCTCACCCTCGTCCTTTTGTTTATCTTCGTCCTCTTGCTCGTCCCCATCTTCTTGCTCGTCCCAATCTTGCTCATCCTCGTCCTTTTGTTCATCTTCGTCCTCTTGCACATCTTCGTCGATGATAATTTTACTCAACTTCTTCATAAACAAAAGTAGTGTCTGTGGAAGATCATCGAATTGCGACAGAAGATCGTTAAGATCCAACGAGTCAAGGAGGGTCAATGTAATTCTCGTGAGAGGTTCCGCCAAAGTAACATCAGATGGCTCCCATATTGGAGTGATCATTCCCATCCCGTTGTTTCCAGGTTCATGCTCGAAGAAGAACGAGAACGATCCAGATTGGATGTGAACCTTGGATGCCACCATAAATACCGACTTGAATCCAATTCCCTTTTCGCCAATATAGTACTGAGCATTTGCCCTTATCTTGGTGCTCGCGCCAATTCTGCAAATGGCTCTGACATTTTCAGGAGTGAAGCCGTCTTCGTTGCAATCGATGGAAATTGTACCAGGGCGGATCGTAAACTTGATATAAGGCTCTGCACCGAGAGCCTGGGCTCTGGAGTAATTGTTGTCTTCCGCATTTTGGATCAACTCGAAGAGGAATCGAGCATTGCTTCTGTATAAATTTTGAGCTAATCTAAGGAGGATTAGTAGAAAGGACCTTGAGGACTCAATGCTACAACGTACGTCCGAGCAGCAGCTCCCAGTCCAATCTGGAGACGTTCAATAGCATCTAATGCGTCTTGATGTGATTGCTCGCGAGCTGTCTGACTGATCCAACCATATTCTTTTGCAATCTTTTCAACAACCTCCCGAGCCTCTGCATGCGAAATCACGGGAGGCAGAGACATCCTGAGAAGCTATTGTGTCGAAAAGCAGAATATACAACAAAATGACGCTATAAGCCGTTGTGAGTCAACGCAAGAAATCAGACCTTGAGGAAGACGTGTCAGCAAAGAAGGTGCGAGAGACTGACTGTCTTTAAGTGCAGCGCGCCACCAAGCGGGGCAAAGTGGGGCCCGGTCTTGCGACATTGAAAGACGCTTTAACTGGCCGTGGGAAGGGTGAACCAGATTGTCGGGACGCTTCAAACTTTTACTGTCAATTATTTCGGTAGGGATTTCCCCTTCGGTTGAGGGGCCGCTCCGGATGTCTTGTTCTAGTCACCCTGTGGAAGCTCTCACAGCGGCTAGGCAACACAAATGATTGGTGAGAGGTTTATAGTACCACGGCACAAATATATACAGCGTTGCAACTAACTAGTGCGAAACTTGAAAATTTAGCGAGAACACCAAAAAGGGTGAACACTCAAACTCTGCTATTGCCCCTACTTCCTACATCACTAATAATACTCTTTATTGCTTATCCCTTTAAAAATACTTTATTTAATCGTTAAATTTCTATTTGAACTAAATATTTTATAGTTTAAATTTATAGTTGTAAAGTTATAAAAAGTAAAAATAGTAAAGCTTAATTTTTAGTCTCGCTAAAATTTTATGCGAAAAAAAGTCTTAAAATCGTTTAATAAGCATATTGCACTTTATTTACTAGTTATACTTTTAGCATTTTTAAAAAGTAGATGCAATAAATAAGAGCATATTTCTTTATAAAGTTACTAATTTTTATTTTGCATTAGAATAGTATAAGAAGAGCGGTGATTTTTGAGTTTTGCGATTTTTATACCTTTTTAGTGTTCTCGCCAATTTTGGAGTTTCGCACTAGTAAGTTGCAACGCTGTATACGAACAACAAAGGCACACAACTTGGAAAGTGTAGCCGGCCGGGGCTTCGAAGGAACCAAATCAGCCCCATGCATGCTCAGGCTAGGCTTAGGTATGCTCACCCTCGGCTTAGCTTAAAGCGGCTGCTCGCATCTGCAGACTAAAACGAAAGAAAAAAGTAACTTAGAGTATATGGGTATTCGCGATTCGAGGCTGTTTGATATCTCCGATCCTCGTTTGTCAAAAGCTTCCATGATGATCGCGGAGAGCCGAAGACGATATACAGCGCTTCGAATGGATTCATCCAGTCCTGCATCATGGCATACTTCGATCACCTCCATCTGATCGTTCGTCCGGATGACGTCTGGCTAGCTATCTTGACCCGGCTCAACAAGTACATTCAGGCCAATGCCGAGGCGCTTCGCAGCAAGTTCGTAGCTCATCAAGGTCGCATGTTTCTCGAGATTCTGATCGGTGGCTGAACGGGAAGTGAGAAGAGACCCTCTAACAACTTTTTTCAAGCGGCCCGAAGCATTCCGAAAGACAAGGCCTTGTTCTCAACCCTTAACCTTATAAGAGCATACGGAGGCTTATACATCCCCTTCACGCAGTCTTAGAACCCTTGTGATGTGCTACAAGGGCCGGGAGTGGATATTTTCAAGCTTTGTAGTTGGCTCCTCAAGAAAATTGCATAAAAGTCCGGAGCGTTGCTTTCATAGGGCAGGACGCATAAGATGCGGGAGAATACCATCGATCCAGGTTTGCGGGAATGGGTTATGTCAAAATTCTCGGCGACGACGCAGAATGATCGAGTGATTGCGAGTGTTTTCTTCATGGGCGCCATGAAGAGTTATTTCAGTTATGGCGGGAGAACAGGCTGTGGCTTGCCTTCAACGACCCTCATGTGAGTGGACTCTGCATATTCTGCCGATGGTTGCCGGCCACGTACTAATAATCGATAGAGGCGAGAAGAAAGATTGGGAAGTGATCTTCGCAAAGCTCGAGGAAATCACTGCACTTGGTGAGGAAGCAACTGAGTGGCGTATCACGTCCGGGATTTTTGGCAACGAATCATTCATCACCAACATGGTGTTCGAGCGAACCCGACCACTACACTGGATGGCTGACCGCATTCTCGTTTTGGAACGACAAAGGGAAATGTGTGGACAAATATTACTACAGAAACGGCCACCCAGGACATGGAAGGGTGGACCACGACGAAAATACACTTCGTATCAAAGATATTTCGTACCACCGAATCACGGCAAAGGACATCACTCAAGGTTGGGTCGATGTCGATATTCGAATCAACGATATTTTTCACGGGCGCGGCATCTACCACGCCAAGATGTATGCGGGCAGCGTGGGTATGTGTTTCGAAAGCAGCGGCAACCTCGGAACTGCTCTTGATATCGTGAAGCTGTTGACTATTTGGTGGGTGTATTTGAAAAGGGAAGATATACTTGACAGCTGCCCATCTTAGCAATATCTTGCGCGCTTTGGGTACCGCCACTACTGTACACTTCCTGAGCGGGGCTGCTTGACGTGAAGCCAACGATCTGTTAAAGAGCATGGTAATGTCCCAATAACGATGTCGATGACTGCGAATCTTGGCTAATCGGCGTACTAGAATCTAAACAAAAGTCGTTGCTCATGATAGGAAGAACACGAGTGGCGATGTCACCTGCTGGTATTGTACTAGAACGGTCGGAATTGTGAAGTAGTTCCCCTTAGCTACCAATGGGTCATTATGTAGGGGCGATCTTAGGATCGGTTCCTGTTAGCGACTGGCTGATGCCAAGTATGACTTACACTGTAGTACGAAGCATAAAGTGAAGAGTCTCCTCGATAGCTGTACCTAGGTCTTGATCACTGAAACTTCGCTAGATATCCTGCACCTCCTGCTAGATTCTCGCACCTCAAAATAACCGCAGATTTAAGGTGCTTTTTAAGAATATGCTTCTTGTTGCCACTGGACTCGCAGCCTGGGGGGTCACTGCTCCCATTGCCGGTGAGTCCAGGTTGAATGACGGCGAACCCAAAACTGATCGTGGCAGAGCCAGTTAAAGCTCGCGAGGCAGAGGCTAGCATCTACGACACAGCCCACACTCTGAAGATGGCCGAAGACGAATACCAGAAGCATGACCCTGAGGCGAACCTCTATGGAACCGCTCATACTCTCAAGACGGCCCAGGACGAATACAAGAAGCGCGATGCAGAGGTTTCCGAGCGTGAAGCGAACCTTACAGAACCGCTCACACTTTGAAGATGGCAGAGGATGAATTCAAGAAGCGTGACCCGGAGGTCTCTGAGCATGAGGCTAGCATCTATGGGATTGTCCATACTCTTAAGATGGCTGAGGATGAATACAAAAAGCGTGATCCTGAGGCAAACCTTTATGGATCCACCCATATCTTGAAGATGGCAGAGGACGAGTATTAAATATCGAAGGAGAGATGACTTGTCCAAGAATTTGCTGGCGATTCATGGATACTAGAAGCAGAAAATGACAAGGAGATGGTGCAGGAAAGAGCAGTCGAAATATGAAGGGGTTCAGCGGAGGAAAACAGCAAGCCAAGAAAGAATTCCAACACAAAGCTCCCAACGGCGATTACTGTGCCAAGTTCCGCTGAGAAGTTTCCAGTATTTGATCAATTGTCCAAGAATCCCCACGTTCAAGCCCCAACCCCTCTATTCAACTAGACCCTTCGTGATCATGCAAGTGTGATTTCTCTCCTCCATCACAGTTATTCTCCAATTCGGCAATAGTCGGTCTTCAGAGAATTCTGTAGATAGAATCGCTCAGTATGCTGCCATCGCCTGCAAAGGATTGGGCATTGTCTGTAGATTGCAGAGTGCTTCTGGTATCTCTGAATGTTGGTGTTCAAAAGAGAGCTTTGCTTTGCAGGGCTGAAGCAGTCCGGAGATCGCGAGAAATTTAGCGTGTTCATGCCTGTTTACACATGACATCAGCCTTGAAGATCCAACACGTCTCGCGACCTTCACTACTACAACCAGAAGATCAACGCTTGCGTCATAAGCCCGGATAAATATCTTTTCTCGCTCTCTGCTCTCTTCTCTGACTACGAGCAACTGTCATTGACATCTGCCAATTCGCAAAACCATCGACTATGACATCTCTAGGCAATGTGCATGTCCAATTCCCCTTCACCCAGCTGCTGACAAGTCCTCCTACCAGCCTATCAACCTGAGAACTACCTCTCAGAAGTTGCTCTCGAACAATTGAACTTCAAGAAGAAGAAGGATCAAGTCGTTCGAACACTCTCAGTCCCTGCCACGATTACTTTCGCCCGAATTATACACTAGGCTTCAGGTTACTTTCGACTGGGATGATAAACACGCATACCATTTCACCGTTCGAGACTGCAAAAACGGAGAACGCATACGCAGGCTTCGTCTGCCAAGGAGCTCTTGCACATATGCGCGCTTGACGATGATCGTTGGAGAGAAGCCTGGCAGCCACCACACCAGCCAGCTGGCCGGACAGCCTTGGAAAGCATTCTGGACAGCCCCTTGTGTGCCGGGAAGAAAGTCGTATACCTGTGGGACTTTGGCATATATTGAGAACACATCATTACAGTACATGGTCGAAGCAAAGCCAGTAATGGCATGAGACTCCTGTCTGGGAAAGGGAAGCCACCGCCAAATCATCGACCACGCCATCTTAATAACTTCGAATTGACGGACATCGATACTGTGAATCGTCGCCTCGATCACCATGCGCTCAATATGGATGGAAAACTTTTGGGACCTGGAATCGAATGATTGTTCTAAGGCCGGCAGTGAAGATGTACTGGAGGAGGATAAGAAGAAAAAGAAACTGATCGCCAATATTGAGAAAGAAATGGCAAACCGCGTCCCAATCCTCAAGAAGCCCCGAAGACGCGATGATTTTTGACGGGGTTTCTTTGCTAAGGGGGAGGACGAGAATATAAGTTGGGTACAACGGCAAGAAGGTGCATCGGAGAGTTGTGCACTTTTGACCCTCTCTAGCCCTACTTGACGCCTTAGTATGACATTCTCTGATGCTGGCAGATTTTCTGTGTCTGGTCGCGTGGTCTTCCTGTTAAGTGGCTGTTCTGCAGATCGCTCCCCCTCGAAAGTCCACCAGCCTTTACATCGAATTCTCGCCGACTACCCCACCTGCCTCGATGGAATCATTTCCCCTTACTCTGCGTCGATTCTTGACGTGTCGCTCGCTCCACCTCAGGCTGCATCTACATCCTATCTTGGGAGGTTTGGCTTAAAGTCGGACAGCTTCAACATCGTTGATCTCAAGTTGTCGCTTCCCTCAGATCTGTCTCTTCGCCCGACCTTCGAGTTTCATTTCGTTCCATGTCACTCCTTCTGATGCACATCATGGCTGCTCTGACTCTGGGTTGTCTCGGGTGGTACGCGTCGTCTGCTTCAATACCCATTTCCTTCTCTGGCCTAGAAGTTTCTATTTCAGTAGATCACTCAATACAACAACAACGAGGCCATTCTGCTCGCCTCTCATCCGTAGAAGTTGGGATGTTGAACGTGCAAGTGCACTCACTTGGGCTCCAGGCTCATGGTCTTCAGGACCATGTTCTGCATCTGACATCACTGTCACATCATGGTATAGTTGGAAACATGTTGGGAAGTTTTATGTTATTTGTTCTTGCTTGTTGAATCTCCGTACTATGCTACATTTAATAAATTACCGGCTGAATGAGCAAATCTTTTTGCTTGTGGTGCATCCGCAGGAAGAGAAGAGGGACCAATGGGGTCTAGTGGGTTTTGTGATCGAGAAGACCGGTTGCCCCGCCCAACAGTGCCTCTAGTGGCAGTTGTGATATATTATTGTGGTTTGTGAGGGGCGAATGTATGAAGGAAGCTTTATGCTGTGCTCGAGGACGATTCCACTGCTATTTCCTAGGAATCCTCGTTCAACTCTAGGATGGCCAAATTCTCAGCACGAATAAAATGACGTTCAAACCGACGCTTAAACACTAGCATATTCCTCTCTGAGAGGCTTTCGCGAACCAGCCTCACATAGTTTGGTGTTGCTCTTCTAAAGCTACGGACTCTCACGTTACGTCTTCCGAAATTGCCTCGGCCATGTTAGGGTCGAACACGCCATCGGTCTCTAACAGGTACGTAGTTGGGATCGGGAACTCTTTTTCGTCCAAAAGAACCGTCATCGTTTTCGAGGTTTGGGAACGATCCACGATAGCGACGTGGTCGAAGCTGCTGTTGGTGGAGAAAGTACCTACTACACGCTTTAAAGCGCTGGCAACTTCGTCGGAAGCACCTCGATAACGTCGTGCAAATGTGTTCGAATCCTTGTGGTCATACCAAGGATCGTAGTCGGAAATGCGATCCATCGGCCAGAAGGTGTCTGATTCTAACGACATGTAGGCGCCGGCGCTTTCCGGGTCGCGATTCCGAAAATAGAGCTTGTAGAGCGGGTGGGTGAGTTTGCGGCCAGCGAGATCGATAGGGTTGTCTTCCATCAACGTCTCGACCTCCAGATACTCCATTCAAGAGTCACGGCAAGCGTGCAAAAGCGGCGGAACACCTCCAGGTCGCAGGAAGTAGTACAAACGACCTAGGATCCAACTCCGGCGCTGAGCGACGGTGGCTGGTGCAGAAGCGACGAGGGCCCAAATGCGCAATCACAACTCGATCGGGAACTTGTCAAAGGTGGTGATCTTGGTCAAGGGCTTTGACTCAGACTCCCTGGTATTTGTTGATGTCGATGTACTGGTGATTATCGACGAGGAAGCTGCAGTTGCGGTCATCCGGACTGGCGAATCGAGGGCAAGTGCCTTGACGTTCAAGGAGTCCATCTCGAATGCTGATGATTGGTATAGTACTTGCGTAGAGTCTTGTTGATGTGTAAACAAAGTGCAAGGAAGGTTATTCGTTGTGCGGTTCTTTTTTTGGAAGTTTTGAAGTTCGATGGAGGATGTTTCCGTTGGTACAGTCAGAGAAGTCGAGATCTTTTGTGCCGTATATCTACCAGATACGGCTAGCGTCGTTCTCCTCAATATTAGCCGCAGAGCATATGCAATATCCTCTCGAGAGCAGTGTAGTCATGATCTGCTTTATCACTGAGTGTTATATGCAAGCCTGTGTTTAGCAGTGTTTGTCAGTCTTGCATCTAGTCACGTCATCAGGAATACTGCTTATGGATTTCTTTGATGGCCGGATGAGACTCTTCGATTGCTATCATCTTCAAGGGAGGGTCCTTGGAGTCAGGGCATGACGCTGAAGTAGGACGGAGGGTGAATTGATATCTCCCCGCACTCAACATCGAGATTCAGAGTTCATACTGCATGGCAGATCCAACTTCGGCGGCTTCAAGGCTGCTTACCTTTACTTGACTGCTTCATCTTCGTTGCCTTGATTCACGTGAGATGAGAACCAAGTCATGGGACGCATAAAGAAAGAGACAGAATACTGGAATATCCGCACTTTCATGTTATAAAGACCTCGCTTGATCATTTCAATGTTAGCCTTGGGTGGCCTGCAGCTCAGGCAACTAGCATGTGCAAGTTGGAGGGAGTGAGGTCACGTCATTGGGTGGTTGCAAGCAAACTGGGACTTTGTTTTAGTGTTTTTTATCTTTTTTTATTTGGCTTTCGCATTTTCTGTTCTATACCCTTTACAAATAAGTTGAAGGGTCACCGAGTGTAATTGCTGGGGCCCATCTGCAAGGAGAAGACTCTGAAGTCTGGGCATGTCGAGTTTAGCCGCATTCCCGAGTTTGGCGGATATTTTGGCAGTTATGTGTTGTGTATTTGAGGGTTGTGTGGGGTACCCCAACCAAGAGAATATGATTCCAAATCTCCTGGTGTGCCTGAGGAAGTGTGCCTGAGAAGTTGGATGATTGAAGTAGCGTTCGCAGTCGGATTCTAAGTTCGTACGATAGTCGGAAGTGCTTAGTACAGTAGGAGCGGTGGCAATACGCCTCAGGCTTGGGCCTTATCCTAGGCTAACATTTCCACGGGTTTTTCTACTTCATAGTCCCCCTCTAGCTTAAGGATGCTCAGGTTTTCGGCTCAAACAAATTGTCGCTCGAACCAAATCTTGACGACTGGAAATCTCTTCTCTAGAAACATTTTCTTCATGTCCACAAAGAAACGAATGAGGAAAGCTTGAGATCGAATCGAGTGTCTGACACGCTGCAAACCATGTGGGTCAAATTCACCGTCGATCTCTGGCCGATATGGGAAGGGAACTCGGTCTCATCCAGCAGGAATACCTCCTCCACTAGAATTGTCAGTTGTTCAAGGCTTGGGTATGCGACGAAGAACTCGATCTGGGGCTTGCGGGTCCGGATATCAGAACCATAGCTAAGTTCTTCATGGTGAATGCCATGGCAATGTGGGAGGCACCGATGTACTGTAGGGGGAATGATCTATAGTGGTTGCTCTTAGACACGCCGCGCATTGGCCGGAATGTGTCAATATTCATGGAAATGTAGCTTATAGATAGGATGGGAGCGTTGTCGGCCACTGGGGTCAACACTATCGGCCTGTTTTCCTCGAGCTCAAGCCATTCCTCGCGGGATCCGCAGCAGGCATGCAGAATAGCAGGAACTCTTGTAGATCTGAGCAAGTAGTAAGCGCCATCCTCGCTGGTTCTTCGTTGGGCTACAGTAGCAGGAGGAGGTGTGGCAGCGGACTAGATATGGAGGCGCATTTCGACCGGCAATTTAGGGAAGAGTGTAAATTTGATGAGTGGTTGTGATTGCGGTTCTTCTCTGGGTGCGGTGGTCGAATCAATATTGGTTGATTGCGCTGGCTCGTCGAGGGTAAGTCCTCGTATCTTGGAGGACATATCCATGTTGAAGGTGGACCAGAGTGATGGAGAGGTAGTTTTTTGTCGAGTGTCGTGCTGGAAGGAGATACGGCGCAGCGATGGAGGTATGCAATGCGTCTATCTATGATCGAAGTTTAGTGTGGAGGAGAAATGGTGTTGAGGAGGAAGGGGTAGATGTGCAGCGAGGAGGGTGCTTCTATGCTACGAATTCACCAATTGGGCTAGCGCCATTTTCCCAGACATAGTTCAGGCGGATTTGGGCAGTGTTTGCGCCGTTTGCATGGATTTCCACATGACATGGCAGATATTTCCTGTGCCTTGACTCTTTCTTCCGCTTTGTAGTCCTGCTCGTATGCTGCAAGTCACGAGGAAAGAAATCCTGGTGCAAAAAAGTTTCTGGTTTGAGCTTTCTCGTAGCCACGACCGAGCTACTCGGTTTCTGCATTCATCGAGTTTGCGACACACTCTCCTAGACATGAGATCTTCTATTAAACAGCTCTCGTATTGGACGCTATTTGCGAAGTCAAGTCATGAACGAGGCGAGATGCAGCGTTGGCAGCGCAGTTTGACATCTCGCTACGTGCTCTACTCCTTGAGGGCCAGCCCTGCACTTGCAGGTAGCCTCGGTCTCAATATTCCGGACGTTGCATTGCAACACCTGATTGCTTCATCTTCATTGTTTTGTACTGGCAGATGCTCTCAAGGATTACACGAGAGCTCGAGTGAAGTGCGATAAACTCCACTTATTGTACCAATTGTACTTGTCACAATTGATTCGAGAAGGATACTCAATCCCTGAGGCTAATGTTAAAGCACGAATAGCCGACGCACAATACCCAGGCTGCAGATTGAATGACATGCAGCAAGGATACCTCCGAATCAACATAATTGGCTCCCGTCCAAACTCATGTACTGTACATCCTGACAACCTGCCGAGAAGCTGCAGTGCAACCTGCAATTCATCAATTGAGAAAGACAACGCCGACTGGCGATAAGGCCCCACCCCCGCGTGGCCAAGCATGGGGCCCAACTCATGATATTAAGGTTAAATGTCTCCGACTGCCACATTCCCCTTCACGTTTTTCGTCCTTTTGGAATTTTCGTTTTTTTGAGTTCGTTAAAATTCTGAAGATGACGGAAAAACAGATAGGCGGCGACTTGCCAGTTATGACAGAAGTCTCATCTGAAGAGGAAGTGCAGCCGACAGAATGGACTGAGGCGGATGAAAAGAGGATTAGGGGGAAGATGGATAGGAGGATTGTTCCGACGGTTTTAGCATTGTATTTAATGTGTTTCATTGATCGGTGAGTCAGCATTTGGAGACTTCGAAGACTTCGAAAGAATGGTTCACTGACTTCAGATAGGGCGAATATTGGGTAAGCGGGCATGTTCTCCTCGCCCATGAATTTTGGAAGCCCCGACTTCCATTGCATTCCTTATACGCGCATCTACGGGTAGGAGATAGAGTGGACTGACAGACGATATTTCAGAAATGCTCGTATTCAAGGGATGCAGAAAGATTTAGATTTGATTGGGTACCGCTTCAATTGGGCTCTCACAATCTTCTACCTGGCTTACATCGTAAGTTATTTCGCAGACCACACCTAAAGTACTTATTGATCCACTTCCATGCAGGGAACCGAGATACCGTCCAACTTGGTCCTCAAACTCGTCGGCGCACGGATTTTCCTTCCCTCAATCGTCATCTCGTTCGGCCTCATCTGCATGTGCCACGCCTTCCTCACCAACTTTGATGGCCTCCTCGCGGCTCGTTTCTTCCTCGGTCTAGCTGAGGGTGGTACTCTTCCTGGCATCGCATATTATCTCTCCTGCTTCTATCGTCGTCACGAACTTCTTTTCCGAGTCGGGATCTTCATCCAAGGAGCTACCCTTGCCGGAGCATTTGGTGGTCTCCTTGCAGCGGGACTCTCCCCAATCCCGAAATGGGGCGTCGCATCCCGACCAATCTACAACTGGCGCAACATCTTCTTTTTCGAAGGACTGTTCACCCTCCTTGTCTCCGGGCTCGCGATCTTCATCCTACCATCCACACCCAACAAGTGCAAGTTCCTCTCAGAGAAAGACCGCTACATCGCCCTCGAACGCATCAACCGCGAACACAAAGAAACAGCAGCCGAGAAAACACAACCGCATCACGTCAAGCGCGGCCTGATGAACATCAATAACGTCCTCTGTGGACTCGGCTACCTCGTCATAAATGTGTCCGTGCAGTCATTCTCCCTGTTCCTCCCCACCATTCTCAACGCTCTCGGCTGGACTGCTCTCAAGACGCAGTTTTACAGCGTCCCTCCTTACGCAGTGGCTTGCATCTGGTCTGTCATTATTTTCAGGTTGAGTGATAAGTATAAACGAAGAGGAATCTTCCTGGTCTTGGGCTCAGTACTGGCGATGATCGGCTACGCCCTCCTCGCGACTTCGAAATCCAACTCGGTGAAATATGGCGCCGTCTTCCTTGCATCATGTGGTGCCTTCCCTGGCGGCCCCATCTTCCTGTCTTGGGGCTTGAACAACGCTGCTGGTCAATCTGTTCGAGCCGTATCAGGAGCCTACATCGTCAGCATCGGAAGTACTGGGGCTTTGGTGGCGGTTTGGACATACTTGACGAAAGATGCACCGTTGTACAAGAGAGGGCATTATATAAATATTGGAGCAAGTTGTATGGCGGGGTTGATTGCGGTGGTGGCGATTTTGTATACAAAGTGGGAGAATAGACAGAGGGAGCAGGGGAAGAGGGATGGGAGGTTGGTGTTGAATGAGGAGGAGAAGGTGGAGCTGGGGTATAGGCATCCGGAGTTCAGATATACTTCTTGAAGGCAAGGAAGGGGTGAGTTCGTTGAGGACGGTATTGATGGAGACGGGTATCGAAGATTGATTACAAAAATTATTTACAGGGTATTAGAAACAAATGCTAGTATGCTGCTACCTTTTCCCCGCCTTCAAACTCCTTGCTCAATCCTCCAGACAAATAAATTTAAAAGAAAGAGGCACGATGATTGGGATGGTGTGGCGGTGCTGTCCGTGAGTTGAATCAAGGGGTGCGTGTTGAAAAAGTTATGAACAAGGAGGGTGGTTGAAAACTCGTAAGCTCCTCGAGGTTGTGCTGGCGATGCCGGCCTCGAAAATTTGAATGCAACTGTGAAGGGCGTTATCCGGCCTTAGTAAAGTGAGCGAGAACATTGTGAGTTACCAAAATTCCCATGCTAAATTATGAATCATAACTCATCACTCGGATATGCCCCCAATACTAAACTGAGAAAGTCTGCAGACCAGATGATCAGCACAGACAATACATCATGAGTCTTCTACACGTCCTCTCAAAGGTCGAGCGAGCGGAATTCGGAAACAGTACGAACGATGGGGAGTGTTCAAACGCACCAAAGGAAAGCAAATGTTGTGCAGAGACACTCATCTAGCACTCTTCATCGTGGTCATGCTCCATCTCCCATGGTGCGGGTGAATAAGGTGTCATTTGGTACTCCTCCCTAGGAAAATTGTTTCTGAAAGTCTCAGCGTCCTCAACAGGCGGCAGGAGAGGCTGTCCATCGAAAGCCTGTTGAACGAAGCGAGCCATGGATCCTGAGGCTGCAGGCGCAAACGGGTTGGTGCGGTTTACTTCTGCGTGCAAAGCAGGACGCCTCGGGGGACTGGGAGAAGCCGACTGTTCAGAACCGCTTGGGCTTGGATTCATTGCTCGAGAGGGGCCTGGAGCGTGGGAGATGGCACTCAGATTTCTGACGGCATTGTGCTGTTGTGGAGGATTGGGTACTGCGGGCACGGGTTGTGGTTGAGGGGGTAGCGTATTCATCACAACGTAGGCCTCGTCGAGTCTGGGCCCGTACGCATTGATGGGGTTTGCGAATAGAGGTTTGTCGTTGCCTCGCTGTTGGTGCTCAGCGATGAGTCCTCGCTGGGCATGTTCGCCATCAAGTATGATGGCTTGGAACGCCAACTGCCCATAAGGATCAGGTCGTCCGAGTATCCTTGCTCGCTGAATAGCAGGAGGAAGATTCGCAAATTCAAGGTCATCATCGTAGCTGATTTGCGGTTGGGGGCCGATTCCTTCGAAGAGGCGGCTTCGAGAGGGGGGAGGTGGGTTGACTTCGTTGTTTACCGCCTGGATAGCAGCTTGCTCAGAAGCTTCTATGATCGGTTGGGGAATGCCCTGGCTTTGGGCATTGGCAGACCTTTGTGCAAAAAGGGGAATTAAATATGCTGTAAGGTTGTTAGCTTCAGCGGAACGGATGATAGGCTCAACAGCTGCAGTCTTCTCTTGGGAGCTGGGCTCGCCTTTTCTTTGACCAGGAGCCAGAGAGGTTGTGGGCTCCTGTCCAGCTCCAGGCTCATTCCTTCCTGTGCTAGATTTGGGGGATCCTGCCGCGTCCTGTTCAGGTTTCATCTTATTCCTTGAGCCCTTTGGCCGACCGCGTTTCCTCTTTTCCTGCTCCTCCTGTCCATCGCTACTAGGAAGTGAATCTGACTTTATTGAGCCTTTTGTTCCGGGTTTTGGGTCTTGGTGCTTCTTCGACCTAGAATCTTGCTCTCTGATAGCGTGTTCTGGAAAACCATATTTGGGAGGGCTTTGCGTCTGGAAATCTTGTCCCGAATTACCCAGAACATTGATGGAGTTATTCGTAAGATTACCTTCCAGATTCTGCCGCTTTGCTGGCGATGGACCAGATCCATCGGGAAGGGAAGTTAGCGTTCTTTTGCGACTTGAGTCCGGAGCAGCAGACAGCCCCAATTGTGGTCGAACACCAGCAGCTGATTGGCCTTGCAATTGGGGGATATTCTCGCCCTGGGCTCTTTGAAGGACGGGCGCAGGGACCCGGGGACGAACTCTCTGCCAAATTGCCTTGATATCTCCGGGACTCGGAGGCATAAAACAAGACTTGAGCTGATCTATAGCTCTCTGTGGCGCCCACTTTCCAAACTTACACAAGACAAAGAACGCTGCTCCAGCAGCTATTCTAAGGCAAGTATCATCCCTGCTGCTGTAAATAAGAAGAACGCCTGAACTCTCGATGCATTGATTCGTGAGCTTTTCAAACTTTCCCATATCTAGCCCACCATCTAGTTCCAAACGGCGAGGAAACTCTGTATATGGCGAATTTTCTGGATCGAGGTCCAATACATACGTGCCTTGTTTAGCAGGAGCAACATCTTGAGCCGAACAGGAAATATAGACGCTGAGTTGGCGAAACTCATGCGTAGTAACGACCTCATTGAAGAAATTGACCAATTTATAGTCAGGAGGGATGGGATGATTCTGTTCTTGGCCAGGTCGTTGCGTTGCTTGAGATTGTTGAGGTGTATCTGCTTGCCCTCGCGGCCCCTGTTCAGCCTGCTGGGGAGGATCTCGAACTGAATCAGCATCGGCAGATGAAGTTCCAGCAATTTGGCCCAATGATAGATCTGCAGATTGACCAGATTGGCCCGAAGAACTCTCTGTACCAGGAGAAGGTGTTCCTTTACTGTTCTTCTCAGACTTCGGCGGAGTAGGAAGCTTTCCAGCTCCCTGTTCCAATGCAGCAATTGCTAGATCAACGGACGCGCAAAGTTGGTTTTGCAGCAGAGGATCTATGCTGGGATCAGCAGAGGCCTCAGGTTGAAATGGAGGAGTGGTTTGTTGGATCGAAGCAGGCTCAGATGCTGAAGGGCGTGGGATGTATGGGGACTCATAGCTATTGTTTGGTTGCTGTGGGATATGTGCGCCGTATGCCGTGATATTTATGTCTGCTATAAGTTGTACTGGCAAAGGCGATGGCTTTCCTAGTTGAAGCACGTCTGAAGCTTTCTCTTGTGGACAAGCTTCTTGCTGCTTTAGTTGTGCAGCTAGAGTTCCAGGCATCCAGATAGGCTGGTAGGAGGCATTTGACGCACCGAATTGTTGTCCATGAGGCCGAACAGGAGCTTGATATGCAGGTGGTAGTGGCAAGGAACTCTGTTGCTGATGGAGTTGCTGGTTTGGTAAGCTGTTGCCCATATTTTGCACCAACATCTGCCATCTCCTTTTGACGTTCATCAACACATGATCCTTCATTTGCACACGCCCATTCCTTCTCTTCATGACCTGGTTGTAAGCATCGTCCAAGTTCATGCCGAAAACATCCATCAGGATGATCATGATTGCGGCAGGAGCTCTGCTGATACCCGTCGTATCATGTACCAGAAGATGACCGCCTTCACGCAAGACTTTCCGCCCCATCGTCAGGATGAAATCAATGTGCAACGGCCTGAACAATCCATCTTCGTCCGCAGGGGCGTCTTCACTCAATGGGGCCTGTCGGTATCGGTCTTTTTCCTTGAATGGCTTCAACTGCTTTTTGTCCAGTTGCTCTTGGGTTACATCGAGGATGTGTGTGATATGCTGGGGAACCGGACGTCCGGACAGTGCACGAGATCCCGAAAGGTGCAAATGGGCACGTCCATTTTCGAAGATGGGAATTATCTCACCCGGAGCGAGTTCAGGTGATGGCCCCTGACGTGCAGGTAGTATCTGAGGGAGTTGACTATGATACTGGTACTGGTGCATTGAAAAATTTCCACCTCCTACTCCCATCATGTTTGGCTGAAGATTGAGCGCAGAGGAATACTGAGATTGCTGAAACTGTCTAAGAGGCATCTGAGGCATTGGAGCAGAAATTTGGTGCGTTAGAATTTGCCCCGGTTCTGCTCCCATCATGCCTGATTGCATGTTCTCGGAGAATTGAGGAGGTTGCTGAAATGACCCAGTTGGAAATTGAGGCATCGGATCAACGCCTTGAAACGTCAGATGTGGACTCGCTCCTGCTATTATCGTATCCCACTGACAGTTGTTCTCGAGCAACTTTGGAGACTGGTGGGATGATCCATCTTGCGGTTGAAGCGCGGGATCTAAATCCCCAAGCATCAAAGTGTAACTAACTCCTGTTTCTGCTCCCAATATACCCATCTGGCTGTTATTCATGGAGAGATCAGATGATTGCTGAACTGATCCAAATCCAGGCTGGAATGTCATATCCATCTGACCATTGTTCATGGGGAAGTCAGAAGATTGCTGAGCCTGTCCATATCCATTCTGGAGATTTGACTGATCAAGCTGCGCTGGTGACGCCAATGGACATGATGAATTCAGCATCTCGAGTTGATGCGAAGTTCCATAGACAACTCCTGCTGGTCGTCCAGCTCCAATCGGAACAAGCTGGTTGGGTGACGGAACAGGTGCGCCAGTTGCGGCTCCCGAAGCACTGGTTTGAGGTTGCCGTTGCGATGATCCATCTTGAGCCTGGGCATTTGCTTGTGATGGCTCCGTTGCTATGGCCTTTGCTTCCATACTTCTTTTCCTCGCGAGAATCTTCCCAACCAACCGCGCCAGATCACGTGTCGAGACTTTCAGAATATCTTTGAAAGCGGTGGAAAGGTCTGTAGTGCCCCCGGAGCCGCCTTCGAGAGGATGAACAAGTCCCGGAACTTCGGTAGCTCTTTCAAAAGCTTGTCTTTGTACAGGAACCAGAAGCTCGAAAGCCTTTCCTAGATCTTCCTCGAACTGCGGTGGCTGAGTTCGTCCTGGTGGAAGTCTTAGCTTTAGAGGGATTGTTGAGTATTGGCGCTGGAATGGGAACGTGAATGGCCAAGGGCAACACGGGGGTCCCGTTGGTTTTCCGTTGTATGGAGTTTTGGTTTGCGAAGCTGGAGAGGATATACTTGAGAATTGCTGATTCGAAGGTTGAGGTTGAGGTTCGTTGGAGTCGGATTCTTTGCCCTTCCTCTTTGGAGATGGGGCCATGAAGTTTGGTAGAGGTGTTTTCTTGGTCCCTGTAGTAAAGACCACGAGGAGTTGAAATTCCGAATAAGTAGTGCAGGTGTTGCGATATGAGGTGGTCGTGAACTTGGTCCACGATCTAGGAGTCGATATCTCGAAAACTTCAAGAATAGTGGACTTGGCAGTCTCTGCCACAGTAATAACTGGTGTGAGGAAGATTTTATTCCAATCTGAAATTTTTCTGACCCAATGCCTAAGCTCAAATAGGAGCTTTGGATCCCGGTATTGCAATTCAGACTGCCTTTTCTCTGTTCTATCCCCTATTCGGGTATGGACCAGCCAAACACGTGACGCCAAGCCAACCGCAGAGCCGTAATAGGAGTTACACCATCCGTGTTACCTGGTACACTATAATGTAGTACCAAATATTGAAATTTTAGGGTTGTGAGTATTGAATATTGGAGCAAAATGGCGATATAGCTTCAATTTTCGCGATTTCTACCGAAAAGCAAGGCTCAAAGTTCCCCTGAGATTAAGCGAGAAGAAGGGTTGGTTTACTTTCCACTGCCCTTGAGAGAGGTGTGGAGGACTATGAAAGCAGCGCATGAAGAGAAATTGGGCAACCATATATTCGCTAGATTGGTATTGCTCTTTGAAATCGGGCTTTCGAAGCGGGAACTAAGAGATTGTAGGTAGGGTTTGGTGTCCATACGACGTAGGAGCCACATTTATGCTCAGCAGTAAATACGACGTAGGCAAAGACGAACGTAAAGGAAATACAGTCTGGCGGGAGCGCCTGCAAGAAATATATTAATTTCTCGAATCATTATGTAGGTATCTTAGCAATACAGCGAAGCATGCCCTCCCACCCGTGCCGGCCGAACGCCCGAGCAATGCAATCGCTATCTCTGAATGTAATGCTTTCCACAATAATTAGACAGCACCATTCCCAGTCCAGAACGCCCATTTGCACCTCATAATGCACATAGCAGCGTTCCTCGTCAAGTCATTTCCATTTCCTCGTTTTCGTCGACCTCGGATCCGAGTTGCTGCGTCTGATTGCTGCTGATGCTAGCCTTGCGGACGACGCCACCGAAACCAAATCGCGAGCCGCCGAGTCCTCCAACGTACTCTAGTTCCTCTCCTAAAGATATATGTTAACATATGCTCAAATATTGTAGATCAAGTTCCTTACCTCCGACAACACGGCCTTCCATATCGATCTCCTGGTTGATCTCAAGCAGTGCTTGGCGGGGAAGTTTCATGAAACCTTGTGTCCGCACGACACGACCCCAGTGCATCAGGCAGAAGTTAGCAGCACGTCTACGAAGCCACTCCTCGTTCGCAATACCAGCACAGTGCCAGATGATGCAAGCGTGCTCAACGTCCAATTCCTTGGACAGACGGTTGACGCAAAGAAGGCGGAGGTGAGGTATGTTGTATATGTTAGACATGACCAGCAAACCAGCCACATCGCTTAATTCACCGCAGTCTTCGGGTTGGATGCTGTCAGTGTAGAGATAGTAGAGGAAAGCCTTGACGACTGTGTATGGTTCAGGGATATGCATCTTCTTCGTGTGGAACTCCGCCATCTGAGCATTGTACAACCGCGCAAAATGAGGCCATCGAGCTTGAAGAATGAGCTTATGAACGTGGATTGGAGGTGACGTCGTGGCATTCGCATCGAGCCAAGTCTGCTGGTTCTGTTCGTCGTTACGAAGCATCGTCGAGCTCATTAATTCTTCGTCATCCCAGTCACCATCCTTCAATGCTGTAATTGTGAAATCGGTACCACTGCCACTCTCTGGAGCTTGGTTGAAGAGCTTGGCAAGATCTGCTCCAAGCCCTTTCGAGGGTTGTACGACCATTCGCTCAGCAGATCGCAGCATCCGTGAAGTATCGACAGGAGGATCGGGAGTCAGGTTGTTACCAATGATTCCATATCGGCGGAGATCGATTTCCATGATGTCGCTCAAATACTCTTCAAACCCACCTGGTCCCAAGTCCGTCGCGGTAGGATCAGTAGGACAACCTAGGAGCCAAGCTTTGGTGCCATCCTCGTTCATGGTACAGTAGTGCCATCTATATCCAGATCGGAAGATATCTCTGCCCTCTGCCAGCTTCTGCCAACGTAAAGTATCGAGCTCCAGAGACGACAATGAGCATTCTTGTGGAGTAATGGTGGCAGCAGGAGTAACAAAATCAAGCAGAGTTCCTGATGTATAGACATGGAAGTGCATACCGGAGCCTTGCGCAGGTATGTTGGGGCCAGACACAAACTTCAGCGAAGAAATGGTACCAGGTGCAACGGGAGGTGTACTCGTAAGCTGGAAGGATGGAGGGTTGACCTGGGCGCTGCTTGAATTCGCAGCATAGCCAGAGCTACCAACAACAGTAGGTGGTGCCATGGCATAAGACGGTCGTGGTGAGCCACCCATGCGACTCAGAGCTGAGTGCCGATCCATCGTACCCATGCTTGGGAGTGACTCGAAAGCAGGACTGCCTTTGAGATCAAGCCACCAAATATCACCAATCTTGTCCATGTCCTCACTCAAACCACCAAAGACCCAGACTCTATCTCCCCAAAGATATGCCGAATGGTCGAATCTACCAACAAATCTCCACGCTCTAGACCAGGTGAAGGTCTTGAGATCTAAGTAGCAAATATCATCTAAGACATAGTTGTTGTGGCCAGTGATACCTCCAATAATGAACAACTTGTCTTCGTGTAGAACTGCAGCATGCCTCGCACGGCCCTTCGGAATTGGTCCGGTCACGGCGGGTTGTGTCCAATGTGCCGTCTTGAGATCGAAGATAATGAGATCGGATAGGTACGTTCGGTGTTCGTTCTCCCCGCCGAATATCAACAACTTGTCGCCTTGGTACAATGTGGCAGTATGTCCTACGAACAATTAGTAAGAGGGTCATGCAAAACAGGGCTGAACATACCCATGCGAACCCCTGGAATATCTCCATAGTTGTCAACTAAACTCCACTGATGACTGACCATGTCAAGTCTCAGCACATGGTTGTAGACCTCATCTGTGTACTGATCGAAACCTCCAAAGGCGTAGATCTGGTTGTTGCCGCAATATGTGACTGAGGCGTTCACCAAACAGGCTGGTCGCTGGCCTAGAGTTCTGGTAATCTTGGGGCGGTAGCCGTCCATACTCAATCGACCTTTGACGGGAGAATTGGGCATCAGGAAGGTGTTATTCGAGGAGGTGGCAGAGCCTGGCGTCAAGACATTGCCAGGAGCAAGCTGATTATTCGTTGCGTTGCCAAACATGGAGGGGGTTGCAGTACCGCTAGGGGTTGAAGGCTGAGCCATTCTGCCAAAGTGTCTATTCGGTCATGCTAGAGCGCATAGAAGAACTGCGATGAGGTGAATATCCCTCGACAGCTTGGAGGAAAGCTTGCGTACAATGAACGCAGGTACAAGGCTGGATCACAAGCAGATCAAATAATCTCGCGTCTATTTCGGTGGTTGTCAAACAATGATGATCGGAGAAAACACTTCTCCGTGAGCTAAGTCCTGACGTGCATTGGCGCCTTCCGCCTCAGGAGCAAGGCACCAGTTGGTCGCTCTGTCAACGGCGCGCACGTACCATGCTTGCGAAAATCAAAATAAAGGGACTTCATCTTCACGATCTCTTCTTTCCTTTCCTCGCAACACTGCACCTCTACGAACCCGCACCCCTCATTCCTCTGCTACTCTCCTCCTCCTGCTTCTTAGCAAACATACTTCTACCTTCAAACAAGATTACTTCAGGTCCACTAGATCTTTCTGCCAGTACTTCCTAAGTACAGTCATTGATCGCCTCCGACTTAAGCCATTCTTGACGAAGGCTTTCGATATATCGAGCACAACACAACGAACATACTAACCAAACAACTACCAGGAACCATTAGGTTGAGTCTCTTGGAGCTCGTTCGATATAACGAACCTCTCCCTATCATCGATCGATACATTTATTTGTCTTTCGACCGAGATCATACCCCCGATATTGCAAAATGGCAACAGCAGTATCTACCCCGATGAAGTCCCATGCTGGGCTCTTCTCCACACGTACCGCTGGCGGACGCATGCCTCTGACACCATCCCCTCGTACTCGTACAGCACAAATGTCCAATAACAACAACTCCTCTCCATTCACGCCGGAGAGAAAGACATTAGACAACGATAGTATCAGATCATCCAAGTCAACATACGGTGGAAACCTCACATCTCATTTCACGAAGTCGTCATCAAGAACCTCGCACCGCGACTCGCCAAAGTCCAACATTGCCAAGGGTACACAAACTCCTCGTCGTGCCTTGGAACTCGGTGTTTCCGACTTCACACTTACCGGTACCGGTGCTAAGACCCCCAGCAGCAGCCGCTCAAGAAAAGGTCCTCTCCGACAAAAGTCTAACAAGACTACCCTCTCATATGGCGACCGATTCATCCCCAACCGTGGAGCAAGCTCTGCTATTGCGACTGTCGGTTCCGGAAAGCTCGACCTTGCTGACAAGCAAAGGCCAAAGACAAGCGGTGGAGAAGGCTCTGCACAATTGGCAGCCGCAGCAGACGATGCATTGGCAGCTCTTGGCTCACTGTCCTTGAACGACGACGAAGAACCTTCATCATACACCCGTCCATCACCCAACACCGTCGCATACACAGACTCCCTCGCATCTGCCTGCGGTGTATCTCTTAATCAACGCATCCTTGCTTTCAAGCCTGCGCCTCCCGAGTCATCCAAGCCAGTCGACTTGCGCTCACAGTACAACCGTCCTCTTAAGAACGCTAATGCCGCCTCAGCACAGTTCAGACGCCGTGTTGCTACTGCACCAGAGCGTGTTCTCGATGCTCCTGGCCTTGTCGACGACTACTACCTCAACCTTCTCGATTGGTCGTCCGGTAACCAAGTCGCCATTGGTCTTGAGCGAAACGTCTATGTCTGGTCCGCTGAGTCTGGAACTGTCAGCTCTCTCCTAGAGACCAGCCCCGACACCTATGTCAGCAGCGTCAAGTGGTCCGGAGATGGAGCGTATGTCAGTGTCGGACTTGGCACGGGAGAAGTTCAGATCTGGGACGTTGAGGAGGGAACCAAACTCCGAAGCATGCACGGTCACGACACTCGCGTCGGCGTTATGGGCTGGAATAAGCACACTCTCTCCACTGGTGCACGATCTGGCCTCGTCTTCAACCATGATGTTCGCATTGCTGAGCACAAGATTGCTGAACTTGTCTCCCACACTTCCGAAGTCTGTGGTTTGGAATGGAGAGCTGATGGTGCTCAACTTGCTACTGGTGGCAACGACAACCTGGTCTCCATCTGGGATGCTCGTTCCTTGGCTGTTCCCAAGTTCACCAAGACCAACCACAAGGCTGCTGTCAAGGCTCTCAGCTGGTGCCCATGGCAACCAAACGTCCTTGCTACCGGTGGTGGATCCTACGACCGTCACATCCATTTCTGGAATACGACCACAGGTGCTCGTGTCAACAGCATCGACACTGGTTCCCAAGTCACTTCTCTCAGATGGAGCCCTCACTACCGCGAGATCGTCAGCACCAGCGGTTTCCCGGACAACTCAATCAGCATCTGGAGCTACCCAACATTGGTTCGCAACGTTGAGATCCCAGCTCACGAGACCAGAGTCCTTCACAGCTGCCTCAGCCCGGATGGACAGATGTTGGCAACAGCTGGTAAGTTCCTCAACACTCTTGTATACCTTGTGCTAATATGTTACAGCTGCCGACGAGAGCTTGAAGTTCTGGAAGGTGTTTGAGAAGAAGGCTGGTGCTAGCTCCTCTGCGAGCAGCTCGGGTGCTTCTGGAAAGGCTGACATGGTCAAGCAAATGACTATCCGATAAAAAGGATGCCATCAAAGCTCTGTGAAGCGTCCGGGCTTCCAAGAGAGCAGGGTAAAGTATAAAGGACGATTTCCATACTGGCTTTAGCGGTTGGATTTTACAGCGTGGCGTTGGGGAGTTTGTTGATGCCTCAATGCCCACGGCCGAAAGTGCTTCACCTGGTGCGAGTTACGCTTGATGATGGATGACCGGAAAGGGAACACGGAACCATACTCTTCTGCTGGACAGGTTTCATGACCAGTACTTTGTGATTAGGGCCAATTATGAACCAGGATGGTAATATTATTGTCCTTCTGCATCAAAACACTTGCAATCGGCAGGATCGTGACGTGAATCATCCCACCTCTGCCAAAGTATCCTTGTGCGTGATTGCCGGAGGGGAAATATCGACTCTCGAAGAATTCTCCGATGTCAAAAGCGTAACCTCAACAGCCGCGCATGCATCGCTTCGAAAAGCTAGGCGGGAGAACAATCATCTTGAAAGAGATCATTTCACAATTGAAGATATGTGAAGGTGAAAACGAACGCTTCTTTTACAAAGGTGAGGCTCTGTGGATGACATAAGCGAACGCTAGCTCGGTCAAGCTTGTCCGGGTGCCTATACCCAGCGAAAGCGTTCTCCTCTCTTACAACTCCATACGCAAGGACTACCACAGTCCAGTCCTCATACCAGAACCAAATAAACTCATCTCCAAAGGTGTCACACATAATCAAGAGGATAGAGAGGTATTCTACGAGGCTACGCAATCACTTGGGGTTGTTGGGGTGTTTTGCGACCTAACAAAGGCTTCTTCGATCACGATCTTTGTCCCTTCGCAACAACACCACCACGAATCTCCTCGACTCGTCACACGATTACGTTCCCTTCTTCGCGTACTCAACAGTCCGTCGCAAGATCCAGATATCTTCGAAGGGCTGCGGTCGGCGCAGGTGAAGGCGAGGTAGATCGACCGGTCGCGATATCCAGCGCACACGACACTCCCAACACTCCACCCATCAAAGTCCATCACAATGTCAAACACTCAGGTCGGTGCTGTATACCAGCAGATCATCTCGGATGTTATCGATAGCTCCAGAGTCGATTTCGAAGAGACGGGCGTTGATGAACATGTCCTTGAAGAGCTGAGAATGGTAAGCCTGCTCCCTTCCTTCTGGCTTTCCATCAAACCCATCATCGATATCTTGCCCTTCCAACGTATCTCCATCATCTGTTCATCTTCGCATATTTGTATCGATGTCGTTACCCCCTCCTCTCGTACGGTAAAGGCGTAGGTGAATTTTCAGCATTTTGCGTTAGGTGGCTTCGCTGCTGCCTGTGCGCAGTGTCTGGCCAATTTCGCGAGTGGGCGGCCCTCAGTATTTGGCTTTATACCTGGGTGCCCGCTTGCAAATTTGCACCATGACGCTAGCTCGTTTTGGGTCTGGGAAGCATCACGTGCACCTCTCAGGAGGCAGCCATCTGCTACCCTCACATCCTGCGGTTTCATTGGATGCGCTCACTTTGTGTCATACCGCTTAACATCATAGACATGCTAATAAACATTTGTAGGGTTGGCAGCAAAAGCTGTCCCAACTCCAGGTTGCCACTTTTCCTTGGGATCCAAAGCCTGAACCCACTCCTCAAATCGCTAATCCTCCTACCGTCCCCTCTAATGCTGGCAATTACCAGTCTATGAACACACCTCCTATTCAGCAGCCTCAAAGTGGTCTTACTATGCCACAGGTCAACAACAATGGCAATCAAACACGCATCAAGACTGAACCTGGCCTCGAAGCTGCCCCTAATAACGGCGCCGCGCCTCAGCAGTATCAAGCACCACCTGCCCTCCCGAACGCTACGACCGCCCAACAACGTGCTGCTGCACACCTCCATCAAAACTACGGTCCCCGTGCTGCTGCCTCTATCAACGCTATCCAAAGTGGAGGTCAACAACAACTCCAGAATGGACAACAACAAGGCATCCCAACCCTAGAGCAAATGCAACGCGTCAGACAGATGCAGCAAATACAACAGCAACAACAGCAACACCAGCAACAAGCCACGTCGCAAGGGATGACTATGCCTCAAGGACAGACTATGCCAAATATGCCAAACCGACCACAGATGACACAGGAGCAGTACCGAAGCATGATGGCTGCCAACGCTGCTCGCCAAATGCAGGCAACAGCCAATGGTCAAAATGGTGTCGGCGGTGCACAGACTGATGGTGCTGGTGACGAAGCCGAGAGCGTTGGCGTCATCAAGCGCTTCGATGCAAATGGCGAAGAGGTTGCTATGGGCCGTGTTGAGATCGATGGTTTGATTCGTCAGAAGATCGAGGCTATGGGTTCGGCTATGGAAGGTGGCGGTCTCATGCTTCCTTTGCACAAGGCTTCGACTTCTGCCAAGCGCTCGCGCAAGGTTAAGCGATCTGCTCAGGGCATGGCCCAGGCTGATGGCGGTGATGACGACGAGGATGACAAGGACGGTATCAAGGATGAAGAGCTTGATGAGGATGCTATCAATTCTGACTTGGATGATCCTGATGATGGTCTTAATGAAGAGGAAGATGAGGATGAGGGTATGGGTCACATCATGCTTTGCATGTATGATAAGGTGCAACGAGTCAAGAACAAGTGGTCAGTCCGCTGGTTGGCCCCAACTTCCAATCTCCCTCTTTCACCAGGCCATATTGCTAACTCTTTCACAGGAAGTGCGTCATGAAGGATGGTGTCCTGACCGTCAACGGAAAGGAATATGTCTTCCACAAGGCTTCGGGAGAGTACGAGTGGTAAATATGTCGTGCTCCCGATCTCATTTCGCCTCTTCTTCGACTATTATATCTCGCTTCTCATTGCTGAATACCTTTTTCGAATACCGAATCACGTCAGCAGCAATACAAACTCAGCAATTACACATCAACAGCCACACAACAGCCACACAATACCGAAGAATTTCGCAACTGTGTTTCTCGATGCTATGCTATAGATCTCCTCTTACAGTACCTTTGCCGACCATCAGTTTGATGGCATATCTGCACGCGCGTTGATCTTTCTCAATCGACCTCGCGGCTTTCCTTCCTTGTATCATGCTTTCACGGCTAGCTGGTTGGTGGCTTGCCTGTTTTTCCTCGGTGCCTTTCATGGCACTCCGATACTGCGACATTACAACACCTGATACACACAACATTGGGGAAAATAGAGGGATGGATGATGAAAGGCAAAAAATCGAATACCCGAAACTTTGTTTCTACACCTCATTCTCGCATGCTCGAGATACCTTCTCTATAGCGGAGGAAGGGAGGAGCGGATGCTTAGTTTTGGGTTTCGTTTCCTTCGCTATTCTTTCCCTTCCCTCCGGAGAGCCAGAAGGGGCATGGGGATATAATTGCATGGACTTTCAATTGAACTTTTCAGAAATAAAATGGACCTGCCTGGATGGATGGATGAATGGCAGGGAGTGAAGGAAGCGAATTGAATTGAATTGAACTGCGTTGGGTTGCGAGCGAGCGATGAAATAAAGGGAGGACATGCGGATCTCTGGAGGGCGAGGTCTGGATGTCGACTTCTGATTGTATATTATTGGGATGGGGAATTTGATTGCCCTTTCTCATATTCTTTGTGTGATGACGTGAGTGACTTGGATGTGATGTGAGCGATTGTATCCTAAGTGGGAATGTACGGCTCGTGAGACTCTTTCCTCAAAATTTCTATTCTTCATGATCTCATGGCGTTTAAGTACACTTTTAAATGCAGACCATTTTGCTTTGCAATCAAAATTGAGGCCGTGCGACTTGTGCTTAGGCTGCTGCTCAAGTGTTTGCATAGTACCACAAATATATTTTCATCGCCAAGGTATCGGTGCATCTTTTCGAATCCTACCGGATTTGAGAGTAGTTGGTGGGTATTTGCATGTTGTTTAGTTGAGCTTTGGGGGTCAAGTAAAGGTTTATCGAGATATTTGAGTATAGTCATGGGTACCCAGAGATACCCAGCCCACGGCGCCTCTGTCGTATATTTGGCGCTCTTTGGGCGGTTGTGAGACATCACACCCAAGTGGATTCAAGAATGCAATGATAAATAACAAATTATGTAAACATCCTAAGTCTGCCAGCAATGCATGCAATTATCCACTCTCACTTATAATGAAGTCATATCAGCGACTGATTGCTGTCGCGCTCCCACCTTAGACCTAGGTTGTATAGCGATAGAATGGGCTCAGGTCACCCAGATCCAATAGCTCTTGTTCAGTATACTTGGCCCTGGTAGCCTCCTCTCCTTCCCTTACCAGCAGCTCATCGCGCCTTCGGTTCTCCCGCTGATACGCTTTCCGCAAAATAAACGCGGCCACGATACCCGCAGCACAGATCCCCAAACTCGTTCCAAACTCAGCCGGATACTTCGGTTCCTCCGCTGCAAAGTAGATGTTACTACCGCAAATACCACCCATATTACCGATCGATATCATCAGCGCCATGCCCACCGCTCGTTTAGATGATGGAACGAGGTTGTTCCCAACGAGCGTGACACACGTGAATAGACAGTACAATCCTGCCGCCACGAGGAAGGAAAGAAATAAGTTACGCCTGCTAGTTTTGGATGCGGAATTGCAAGTTCGGCGATGAACCCTACTACCGTGATGGCGAAGCCGCCCGTGATGAAAGGGGTCCGCTGCTGGTAATGATCGGATAAGGTGACGACCACTGTTGTGATCAAAGCAAACACATAGATGGGGATCGTCAGCAGCTGTGCGTCCACTGTTGTATAGCCCATCTCTTCCAGTACCGATGGAACTGTTGCAGCGAAGCCATAGGTGCCAATAGAACAAGCCCAGAACGGGACGATCGCCACTCAGACCTTCCAATCTTTGAAGCCATCTTTGACAAGTTGCCAGCTGATCTTGTCTGTACTTATGACGCGACCCTGACCTGAGCCGGTCTGGAGCGCGATTCGATTGATGACAAATTCACGCTCTTCTTTCGTGAGGAACTTTGCTGTCTCGGTCGGTCAGGTAGGAGGAAGTAGAGGAAGAATGAGACGACGACCGAAACGAGACCTTCGAGTATGAAGATCCATTTCCAGCCCGTGAGTCCGGCGATGCCGTTCATTTTCTCGATGGCGTAGGCGAGGAGGCCTTAGAAGGTGCCGGAAAGAAGGCAGCAGCGTAGAATACGGCCATGCGGCGTTGGGCTTCGTAGCGTTTGTACCCTAGGCAGAGCAGGGTGCCAGTAATGGCCCAAGAGAGAATTTGAAAAGCCGAACCGTCATGTTTGAACGGACATCATGAAGTGAAAGGTTTATGATCTTACAAATTGTGAGAAGGCATGTCGCAGCCGGGAAGAATCCCGCTTCAGCGACACCGAGGAAGAAGGGCGCAACAACAAGCCCGTGGTAGGTCGACACACATCCCATCAGTGTCATCACCAGGCGCCAGGCAAAGCAAAGAATGGAAATCCAGATCGACGGGCGAAGAATCTTGAGGATGATATTGCTAGGGACTTCGAAAAGCGAGTAAGGAACGAAAAAGACCGTTAAGGCTGTACTGCATCCCATACTAATCAAGTTGAGGTCTGTGGACATGCCAGCGATTTTGGCATTTCCAATGTTACTTCGATCGGCGTACGTAATGCTATTTTATTGCATCAAGAGAGTTTAGGACCCTGACAAGACCTACTCACGGGCCTAGGAAGCTAAGCAGTGGGACTAGGCGCATGTCGATTTTCCTGAGGATTCATCCGCTGTCTTGCTCTTCGATCTGAGCCAGAACTTGGTCGGTGGAAGGGCCCGCATCGACTGTGCGGAAGTCGTCTTTGTCTTCGACATCGGGAGAGGAAGGGAAATCTATCTATTTTTCCTAGCTAGCATGTTCAAGCTCTTTTTGCTCAGGCTTGTCGGTCATTTTGGGAGAGCGTAGTACTACTGTACTTGATTTGGATCGTAAAGGAAGACTGGCAGAGTTGGGGGAAGAAGAATGAAAAGGCTTGAGTGTGCATGTATGAAGTTATCAAGATCCTACCGTAAGTAGAATTCCTGGGCGCTCTGTCGATCTGGGATAGTCGTTCCAATAGAATGAGCTAGAAAAATGGTCTTCTTGCTAACTCGAGCACACGAAAAGAAGCGGAGGAGTAAAGCATCGTTAGAGTACCATATAGCACCACCTATTCGGTAGGTTGGCATAGATAAAATCCGTGGTCACCAACCAGCTACCCTGCTTCTCATGCGATCAGCTTGCCGAGGCGGGGCATTCTATCTATACACCGGAGGTTCATCCTAAAATGGAACGTCACGTAACCATCAGTAAACGCTTTATCACAGTTATGTTGGAACAAATCATATATTATGTACGCTGATTGAGTGTGGCAGATTTCTTTACGACGACAAACTTGAGTGTTACAAGGAAAACCACGAGCACATGGACTGGGAGCCATTCCGGGCAGTCGGAACTTTGGATATTGCAACGAAAATTTACTTTTCTGATCGAGTCTAAATATATGGTACTAGCTCCCTGCGGAGGACTTGAGAGAAGAGATATTGTCTCTGTTTTTGGATCAGCGGTGCCATTTGTCTTGCGGCCAAAGATCTTGAACTCGAATTTATATGATGATGATGATGATGATGATGATGATGATGATGATGATGATGGGGATGTGCACAGTCCTGGTATCGTGGCAGTGCATTTGTTACACTTATATCATGGAACGCGTAGGTAAAAGGCGGAATGACTACTTCGGAATTGGAGTGCAAGTCAAGTACATGGTGGTTAGAGTGAGAGAAGGTTGCTCCTAAAATTGCCCCGCGATTACCCCACATTTCTCCATTTACATTCTAATCTTCAACACATTAGTAGCCCTACCACACAAATTGTTGCAAGTTAAAGAGGCATCCAGCATTGCTGGAACCGATGTTTGGGAGTGTAGAATATTCTTGTCTTAGGAATGTCCCGACGCACCAGATGGGTTCTTTGACTCTGTAGCCTCTGCCCTATTGGTCGGCGGGATTTATCAAAAGAAGTCCTTCATGGTCTTTTACAATCCGTGAAAGCTTTCAAGTCAACCCAGCCATAGCATCATCAGCTTGAAGAATCTGCCTCCCAATCTTAGCGACAGCAGCAGCATTCCAAGTGGCCTCCATCCTCTCGCCACAAGACTCCAAAACCTCAATAGCCTCCTCCCTTAGACTCCTTTTCCAGCAATTCGTCACAACAACAAACAATGTCGGCACAATTCCACAATCAAACACAAATATCCTTTTAAAACTGTCATTCGTGACGATCTTCCGACTCAACGATACAACTTCCATAGCCTCGGGAGCAAAAAGTTCAGGGTTTGTGGATCCTGCTGCCCCGAGGAAGACTCTTAGGACCGCCAGATCAGTCGCAAGCGCGAGGACTCGAAGGGTAGCAGCAGCGATGAAATCCGTGCCTCCTCTCCTTTTGGCATCTTCGAGAAGTGGTCTGAAAGCTTTTGCCCAGTCCTGCAGATGCATTGTGATTTCGTCAAAAGCATTCTTTGGAGGTCGAAAATTGTACGCGTCTCCGTACATGAAGGCGTCTGACATGTGGGAGAGATAGGGTATTGTTTTGTATTGGACGTGTTCGAGGTATTTTTTTGCTTCGACGACGTCGAGGAAGGTCTTCGGCATGTGGAATGCTTCGTCGAGGTAGTCGATTGCTAGGATACTGTCTCTGGAATCAGTCGGCTTTCCGACTTTGGACATGATTGTGTTGTCGAGTCGGACGAAGATGTCTAAGATGTCGTTTTCGAGTCCGGGAATGGTGCATATAGTTCGAATTCGAGAGTAGGGTCTGGCGACTGTAGCGAGTCGGCTCCTCATCACTCTTAAAGCAGCCCGCAATTGCACGACAGCTTGTTCGTAGTCGCCGTGGATATTTTCGAAGCAAAAGATGAGCAGTGAGGCGATCAGACTGATGCGAACTGCGCTGTCATCGCTTCGTTCTATGACTTGGCGGAGCTCAGTCAGTGCTTTGCCATATTTTCGAATGGCGAATGCACGGTGCGAAGCACCTGATTCTGGGCAGGCTTTCGCTTTTGTGAGAGCGGCGATTGAGACGGTGAAGTCGCGGAGAGCGCTTGTTTCATTGGTGGCTTGGAGGATGATATAGTTCCATATCTTGGTTGGCACTGGGCCTGAAAGGTCGAATGTTACTTCATCTCGAAAGTGTAGGAAGTATTGATGTTCGATTTCGCTTTTGAACAGTGTAGATGTGGGGAGAGTGCATAGTGGCAGTTCGTAAACGGCTCGTGGAAGGAGGGGCTTTGTTGTGGTGGCTCTGGCAGGTGGTGCGGGCTTCTCGTAGCCATCACATACTACCCCGAACTTCTGGCATTTGATACAATAAGGGCGCTCTTCTCCGCACTTGACTCTGCGGGTCCTGTTGATGTGTAAGCTGATTTCCTACGAATGGTGGGGAAAACTTGCTTGCACGTGCGACATCCGTTTCTACTTTTTGGCTTCTTCGCCCGGACTCGGTTGATACGCTCGGGGTACACCTTTATTCTCTGTTTAGGACGGCTACTAAAGCTATCGGACTGGCTCCTTTCATCTGCAGAAACACTCTTGCTGTCCTTAGTCAGCTGATCGTACGAGGCGACCGCGGCGCTTTGACGAGTCTGAGACGAGGATGACATGACACTTGGATAAGAGGAAGCAAGCTGTCACTGTGGCTTTTCGAGATACTTTCATGCGAAACCGGGATCGTTTATGGTTAAAAAGAGGTTGACATTCAAAGTAGGGCTGATGTGTTACTTTTGGGGTTCCGAGAGGATCGTGGAGGTTGTGGAACTTGTGGCTGCGGCGATGATCGACGCTAGGATGATCTCGGTTGTCGTAATTTCAGCAGTGACATTGTCGAGAAGATCACATAAGATTGGGAAGATCTTCAACTATTCTCACAGATACCTCTCTTCTTTATTCTTGTCAAATTCTGTCCTTCTCAAACCATGAATCTCCCTGCATCGTTCTTTCCCATTCCTCAATCGCCACCCTGGGCGACCGTCCAGGCTCGGAACTCCAATCCTTGAAACTGCATCATACTCAGGCCATCGGTCCCGACTCATAGTTACTCTCAAACTAAGCTTTGAATATTTCTCCGATGGGAAAATGTTTCCTGGGATGTTCCTTTTCGATTCTTCGCAAGCTGTGCATTTTAGAGTTTCTACCCCTGAGAACGGGCCTCGCTTAGCGACCGTTGAAACTTTCATACCCTCAAGTTCTTGTTTCTCTCAGTACCCGCATGGCTATCACTATCAGATGAAGATGGAACCGTGTCAGGCCTTGGCTTTTTCTTGTCGTCGGAGCTTCATTCTTGAGCCTTTATTGATTTAATGAAACGAGCTCACAAGTGAATTGTCTGACCCAATGTCACTAGACTGATAGAAGCAAGGCCTGGGCCTTAGATCGTCGTCTTCATAAAGATGCGCATGGCTCTCCCCTCAAAGTCGTCGTAATCCTCCTTTTCGTTTTCATCTTATTATACTTTTTAATGCATTTCCGTCTCGTAATGCTACCTTCTGCATTGCTCTCCTTGGCGCTGTGCTCGGCTGCTCAAGCCGAAGCTTCTTTCGATGTCACAGCGGCATCACCTGGACAAGCACTTGATGAAAGGTTGGCCCTCGAGATTGCATCATCATTATCAAACGCTGTCTGCCCAATACAAGATGACTTCGCTATACAAGTAGCAGATCGTCTTCATCCTGGCGTCTGTACACATGAGCACCATCATCACATCCCCCAGAACACATCTTCAGTACACACTGAAGACCACTCTTCGCTGTGGACCATCCATCCTACATGTATCGCCAACACAACTACCAAGTTCTGCGTCTACACATCACAACTCTTCTACTCCAACCGCGGAATCACAATCCTGACCACCCCTTCGACCGCACGAGTCCTCTCCCGCCTTCCAGCATTCAACATCAAAACACCCCACCTCTCCTCCCTCTCCGAGAACGACAACCGCGATCCCCCATTTATCGTCGCTCCCATTCCCGGCCGCGGCATGGGCCTAATAGCAAATCGCACCATCGAACGAGGCGACCTGATCAAATCCCACCCCGCCATCGCAATCTTCCATAACGACGCCGTCTCCAAAGACAACGCTTTGTATCCAACCCACTACTCACCCCTCCTGCACCTCGCCATTGACCAACTACCCCCTGCTACCCGTTCCCTCTTCTTGGCAATGGCCGCACACAACGAGACCGAAGAACCATACATCGAGAGGATATATACGAATACCTTTGGCGAGGATTTCAATGGGCAGGAACATTCGATTGTAATCCCAGAGACGGCGAGGTTGAATCATGATTGTAGACCTAATGCGATGTATTATTTTAATCCGAGAACGTTGGTTCATTATACGTATGCTGCAAGACGGATATACGCTGGTGAAGAGATCACGATCACATACGTCGATCCTCTCCAGACCAGACTCAGACGCCGAGCAGCAATCAAGCGAAGTTGGGGATTTGAATGTTCCTGCTCACTTTGTAGTCAAGGAGGAGAATTTGTACGAGAGAGTAATAGGAGAATAGTCAAGATAAACGAGCTATTGAAGAGCTTTGGGGAGCTGGATGAAGATGTCAAGGGCAAGAAGACAGTGGGAGGAACGCCAGAGATGGCGGAATTGTTGGTGGGGTTGTATGATCAGGAGAGACTGTATGCTAGTGTGGCAGATGCGTATCGTGTTGCGGCGTTGGCGTATTCGGCAAGGGGGATGGAGTGGAAAGCGGTGATGTGGGGGATGAGGGCGGTGGAGGCGGGCTTGATTCATGATGGGCCGAGGGGGGATGGGGTGTTGGATATGAAGAGGTTGTTGAGTGATCCGAGGAAACATTGGAGTTGGGGTGTGAATTTATAAGGATGTTGTGAACTGGCTGGGTCTAGGGATGGTTGGCGTTGTTGTGGGTCTGGGTTTGAGCTTTGCTGTATTAATTTATGTGAGGACTGTGTATCTTTAGATGGTACTTTGCTTCACCAGTATAGCTTACCTTAATAGACAGAAAATAAATATCAATACCCAGCGTTCTCCAGCTCACGATCCAGCATTCCAGTTCTGATGTGGGAGATTGTTGTTCATATTTCATTCAGCATCATATGTCTCGTACTCATATCCTTCCTCAAACTTCAATTCAGCATTCACTAGCCGACTCTCTTTCAGTTCCCGCAGACTATCCCTCACAGCACTTTTCACGATGTCAGCATCCCAAACACCCTCCCGCCGAGAACCCATCTCATCCAAAACTCCCAGAACCTCATGCTTGACATCCTCGTCTTCTGTTAACAAACCAACAACGAAAAGACTCCTCAAGAACCCCTCATGAACCACGAAACCTTTGATAAAGTCCTCATGTCTGACCGCCCTTCGACACATACCAATGATCTCGATGCACGCGTCTCGTTCTCGCGAATGTGGTTGTTGGAGAAGGGGGTCGATGTTTGGATCTTGCGGACGGAATCGCGAAAGGACGAGGGACGCGCTGGATGCTTGGACGCAAAGGATCGAGACATGAACGAAGTCATGTGTCCCCTCGAGTGTCAAGCTTCGTTTGTAGAAGGGTGAAAATGCAGTTTGCCATTGCAATAACTGAGTTTGAAGATGCTCGACACCTTCGTCTGACAGCCAATGATTGTTTTGGGATGCAGCCGCTATCGGGGAGGCTGGAATCCAGCAATTCTGGGGGTGGCGAGCGAGGTTGCTGGAAAGTCTAGCTCGAGCGCGTTGAGTAAGATCTTCGATGTAGCGACGACTGGTGGCGATGTCTGGGAACGAGCTTGGCATAGAGTACGGCTTTGTGTTGTAGGCTATACCTAGAACCGTAGGTCGCGATGAACAGTTCTGTAGGCCGTCGAGATGAGTACACAACTGAACATCCAAACGAGCAAATGCTGTCACCAGTTCCGAGTCCATGCAGTCGTATTGAGTGATGGGCTCGAGATGAGTATAAGGGAACAGGCCTTTGTCAGGGAGTCGGTCGACAATGAGGTTCCTGAATGTGCTCTTGAGGTGGCTGATTGCTGCTGGTATGTTGCCTTGAAGCATCTCGAAGATGTAGATCAGAAGAGAGGCTTGGAGGAGTGTCCTGGCAGACTCGAGGCCTGAAGTTGATGCTAGGTGCCGGATGCCTTTCACTGCCTGGCCGTACCGTCTGTAAGCGTGTTGGAAATGTTGGGCTTGGTTCTCGCGGTTCTTTAGCTTGATGCATGTCGCCTTGCAGAGTGCAGATACGGATGAAATGAGATACTGAATGGTGGGCTGGTTATGAGATACTTGCAGCATGCCCTTCATCCAGGGCAGATCGCTGAATTCATGAAATGATTTTTCGCGGAAGAATTGGAAATATTGGTAATCGTCAGGGCCGTCCAATGTAGGCATCAGAGAAGGCTCTTGCAAAAGGTCTTGCGGTTGTGGTAGCCTTGCAATCAAGCACTGATCCTTGGGAAGTATTGCTCTCTTCTGTGGGAGAAGTGGGTCTCTTTTGGACCGTCTCTGGGGAGGCTCGATGTGTGTTTGATAACCATCGCATTCGACACCAAACTTCTCACAGCGCAAGCCTATTATACTTAAGTAATGATCTCAGAACGTTCAAGAAATAGACCCACATCCAGGATGCCGTTCATCGCATTTGATTCTTCTTCTCTTGCAAGTCTTGCAGCCTGTTCTAACTTTTGGTTTGCCAGCTCTGCCTTTCTTGACTTCTTCGAGTGGCATGCTTGACTTAACGAGGACAATTCAAACAAAATTCAATAATTCGATCGTGATCGGCAGGTTTGAATCAAGTAACGACAAGAACAAAACAAACCAACGTAAACAGCACTTTGAAGTATAGACGATACACCACAACGAGTAGAGCCTCAAAGTATTGAGCCGACATGATGCTCTTAATAAGCTCCCCATCCCACAGCTGTTGGATGTTGGGGCGCAGGTGGAGCAAATTTGCAAACATTGAGAACATGGTACTCGCGTGACAGTTAAGCGCTAACCTCCATTCGCACCGACAGAAATAACCATATCGTACACAGAACCAATCAAGTCCCGCAACTTAGGTAAGCAAAAGCAGACAGGACCTACTCAGGAAGTGCAACAATGCGAATAACTCCGCCAGCGAAATAACAGGAAGCATGAACTGACACTTTTGGCCCCTACGATCTTCCCGCCCCTTCACTGCCTTGATCAATTCAAGGATGCAGACCTGACAAAATATATCCCCGAAGCTTTGAGAGGCACTCAGATGTCGAGCCTACGATAAAGGCGATATGACTGGACCCTGCGTTCGAGGTATGGATAATAGACAACGGGATTGGCCGTCGGGGTAACCTTACCACTGGATTGATCAACCGTTAGAGCGACGTGAGACTCGGGTTCGGGCAAACATGCAGCAAAGACGCAGTGAAAGCCCCGTCTTGGCCCCCAAACTCGCCAAACTCGTTCCTAAAATTCAAGTCTCAATAATATTGTCACAAATTGGTATAGCCATGCGACGGCCTATTCACGACAGTGCTTCTGATCCCGCGTCCATGGTCGAGTATGGATGTCCGCGCAAGTTTTCTCCGATCTGAGACTAAGATTCACCGAACGGGCGAATGGCAGCCCATGATACTTCTTCTTTCTAGAGTGTCGGGGCCAAGCAGAGCCCTAAATGTCAGGACTGGAGAGAGCAGTGATTTGATGAGAAGTGATTACCGAGACTGACACCTTGTCGGGGCGAGGGCTTGTTGAATTAAGGCCTCCCAATGCCGCCTCAGAGAGTATAACGCTTTCATCGCGGTCTTAGCGGTAGGATTGCCTTGTTTGTCGCAGATTACCTCGAATGATGATGCCAATCGAGTCCTTCGTGCTTGGGGCTGAGAGAAACAGCATGAAAGCAACGTTGCGAGGCAATCGGTTCTGTCATTTGTCAGTGAAGAAAAGGAGACAAATGCTTCTCAAACCGGAGCTATCATATGTTTCATGCTGGAAATTTGTCAGCATTGAAGATCCAAACCATCCGCATGATGAAGAGGGAGCTGCTTTGGGATATTGGTACCCGTACTTGCAGGTTGCCAACAGCGGGCGGCGACCCACCTTCCTTTTCCTTCACCGGTGTGGAGCAAACGCTAGCTTGAGCCTCAAGTACGCAACTCGGTGACCAAGGCTGGAATTGAGGCTCCTCGATGGTCGTGCTGTTTGGTATCGAGCTGAACATGTGACAGCCCGACTGAGAAATTTCGCCAACATCTGGCGTTTGCTTTTGACTGAAAATGTATGAGCTGTGAGAATGATATTACTATGGTTTCAAGTATCAGATGGATCAATTTAGACGGACGAGAATGAAAGAATGGATTGTTAACTTGATGTTGTGTACTTGCTGCTTGATATATTCTCGTCCGAAGATACTTTTGATCTTTCCCAAATGAGGCAAGCGCGAAGCGCGAAGCCAAAAGTGCCTCGACGCGTCGCTATTCGACCATCAACAACGACGACGACGACGCCTCCCCTTCCCTCCGATGTGTTTTATGACCTCCGCAGCATTGAACAAGCCTCCCGGAGACAGCCGAATGTTGCATCGCGGTCCTCACGAACCACTCGATCAAGCTTGAAATATCCCTATTGTTGACCTCCCGACTGAACGCTACGACGAGCTCGAATCTCTTCTCCATATCTATAAACCCTTCTTCGCTACCGTCTTCTGAGCATGATTATATCTTTTAGAAGATGCCGAGGTCAAATACACAAGGGGTGCGCTTGCACTAGAAGCAGGACGGATTTTGGCGCGGAGGCATATCACCACAGGACGCATTGCCAAAAGTTCGAGCCGCCCGATGACGGTGACGGTATGACACTTTCGATATTAGCCAAATACCGAGTCGCGCAAAGATCCCATGTCTTTTATGATATATGCCGAGCTGACTCTGCCGACCTATCAGTCATGAGCAATTGGTGCAACCCGAGAGAAACGAAATACAGAGCCAAAAATATCCTCACACAACCTCGTTGCAGACCAGCTGCAAGGCGAGGACTCTATCTCCTTCAAATCGTCCGATTATCCCATCATTTATTCTCATTCCAGCATTTCGAAACAAGTCCCTTTTGTGTAGCCGTCCAAACGCCAGACCAAGTTCCAACGCCATTTCCTTTACTATATTTCAGTAAATCAACACTTCCTCTGCCATCACACGAGGAGCAGCGGATCAATCATCTCTGCATCTCCCTGATCATCTTCTCGTGATAAGCATCTATCGCCTGCTTCTGCGCACACTCGACTGTCCCACATTCCTTCTCTTCTCGGTGCCATTGATCTGAGAACGTCAATGGCTTCCTTTCGTAACGTCCTGTCTGGACACATCATTGAAACCATGGCCAGTGATGGGACTATCCCAGTATCGAAAACGAAGCCTTTGGAAAAGCGAGGATGGGCGACTAGTCGCCGGCTGAAGTCGAGAATTGCATGTACCGTTGGAAAGAGGTTTGCTTCTACGAAGCTGGGGGTTGGAGAAGACGATCTTTGCGAAGTAATCATCTGCGAGGAAGCTCGAGGTCGGACGAAGTTCATCTCGGGGACTGTCAAGGACGATGATCGAGTTGAGGGTTCTCCCGAGAACGACTGGATATCAGAGAAAGACGACGACCGAGCACTAGAGAACGACATGGATGGAGAATCCGCTGCCGCAGACGATAGCGGGAAGAAACGAGTGATTATGAGCTCGGTAGCCAGTGCTTGGATGTGCATTATGGCCGCTGGTATGAAGAAAGAATCTCCCGTTGGTGACATTGCATAGTTCAGGAGCGGAGAGAAGGCATCATGCCACTGTGCGAGTCGGTAACACAGATGTCTCGAGGCGTTTGGGAGGTCACACATCTCGTACCATTGCTTCAGTTGAGATGGGATCGATTCGAAGTCTGGATAATTGGCTGCATCGCTTGCTTCCCAGACAGCCGGAATGTCCCCAGGTGGAGTACTGTTCGGCGGCACGCGGCATAAGATATCCTCGAGATATATTCTTGCTTCGTTGATGGTTGAAAATCCACTTGGCATCTCGAGATGCTCTGAGGCAAAGATAAGATTGAATATCTGGTTGGCTTCTATTGCTGGGGAACTCTTTTGTCTGCTCATCAGTGCGAGTGAAGGTCTATCGAGGCGGATGAAAGCCAACAAGAGCTCGTTGTCAATTGGTGCGCTAGGGTGAGTGCCCGTAGACCCAACCCTAGAGAAGTGGTGAGGTCGTGGCAGACTCCTGAGCTGTTTTATTATCATATCGACTGCACTTTGGATATGCATCACGGCCCGGCTGAGATCTCCGTGAAGGCTTTCGAAGCAAAATATGAGAAGGGCACTTAGCAACGCTATCCTGGTCGAGTCTTGTCCTGCAGCTACCATTTCCCTTATTCCTTTCAAAGCTTGGCCATACTGTTGCAAAGCGTACTGGTGATGTTGGTCATTTGAAGGATTCCACAGTCTTAGTGGAGGCGTCTTCACAGCTATACTCAGCGCTGCCGTTGCAACGACAAGTTGACGAATGGAGAGGTTGTCGCATGTCTTTAGGACGAAAGGGTTCCATAACGTTGGCTCAAATCCATTTGAAAACTCCATTGCAGTCGCATCGCGGAAGTGACAGAAGTACTGATATTCCCTTTGGTCCTGGAACGTTATCCCAGCTGGGATATGGGGAGGAAAGGAGCTGTTAGGGGGTGGGGGAGCGAAGACAGCAGCGTGGGACGGTTCCGGTGAAGGTGAGGGTGCAGGAGGCGTGGCCTGCATGGCCTTTGAAAGGAGCTTTCGCTTCGCCGGTGGGCTCGCGTCCTTGGGCGGAGGTGTCTCCTCTTTCGATGGGTATCCCCCGCACACTCGTCCAAAGTTGGAGCACCGCAGACAAGCCGGCTTTGTTTCGTCGCACTTTACACGTCGTTGCCTAAAAGGGAATGTGTTAGCCAAGCCTTGAACAATCTTCTTCCTGTCTCCCATAGTGGCGATCTTGATCCAAGCTCCGATCCCACCCACGGTACTGGGACGGCCACCAGCTCGTATTCAACACGCAACCACTATCTCTTGCCAACGTTCACTACTCACTTGCAGGTCAAGCATCCCGATTTTACCTTCGGCTTCGATGCTCTCGGCTTCTTCGTGGCTGGCGTGATTGACGGTATCGGATTCATCTTGACATGCATGGAAAAATGTACAAACTGGAAAAGGCGAGAGAATGACGACAAACAAAAAGAGAAGTCCAGAGCGACGATCATTAACGTATATTCAGTGGCGAGTTCTTTGGTTATTCTAATATATATTGCAGGACTCGAAGGACTCTCTCGCTGTTATGGATGTGAGGCTATACATGGTCCTTCAAGGTCGTAAAGACCAACCAATCAGAATCGAGCAACGCAGAACATCGACATCCAGAACACTAGGCTGGGCCAACACCGTCAACCATTCGCTGATGTAAGATACTAAAATAACGTCGACAATCAACACCATACTCAGGCACCAACCATGGTCTTTGTTCAATTCTTCAAGCTCTCAGAATGATCTGCGAAAGCTCGCTTTCATGAACATCCTGAACCAATCTTTCGGTTTCGGTTCAGTCGGCTGGTTTATTGGGAGCTATAAACCTTCTGTAACGTTCCGCTACGGGTGTGGCGAGGCTTTGGGTCGCATCCGCTAGGGCATCCGCTGCTAGGCGAAGTCCTCCGGCCAGGCTGAATCTCTAGAATGTTTCTTTACAGTCAGCCCTACCACTTGAAACGAGAATCCTAACGGCATCCGCTACCGATCCTTAGGGCTGGGTTTCTGGATTCCGGTTTCACGTCAATGGGATGCCACGTTTAAGCTTCTGACGGGAGCTAGACGTCTTTGTCAGATAAGGTACTTGTCACCTGGTAGACTTCCAGACCGCCGGATATACGGCCTTTCCTACCCTTCTATTGTTCTTTGCTGCTTCTAGAAGCGGGATGTCAGAGGAGACCCCGAGTCTAAGTCAATGTCGATCGATGCAAGCGCCAGAGGCCAAGAGATCTCCATGTCCGCGAACAATCCCAACCATTTTCAGATTATAATTTGTCAGGGTATCCCTCGGGTTCAACCAGCCACTCAAATCCAAGACGGAGTTAAGTTTTCACCACGGGAGGATAATACAACGATTGCCAAGTGGCATTGCGCGACAAAATAGACGCCTTGCGCCTCAACTCCTTCTGCTTTCGTGCTTAAATCGCCGCCTCCTCATAGGACTTAAGCGCTCAGGCGAGGGAGGAAGGTGTCTCGGGCGTCTTCAAGCGCATACGCACGATGAAACGGGTGTTGTCAAAGTCCGGAGGATGGGGCAAACGTTGATGCACGCGGAGATGGCGCATTGCGCGTCCCCTCACTGCGCCTTGATGGGAATTGTGCGGCCGGATGTACAGCACGAAGGGTGGTTGCAGAATAAGGGGGGGTTAGTGAGAGTGAGAGTGAGGTGAGGCTTTCTTAGTGGCAAGTGTCAGATTCACGGGGACAGGGACGGGAAGGTCAAGTCCGACCAAGGACGTGTTTCTTACTCAGCGTTATTCTTGAAAGAAGTTTAAAATGTTTGAAGTCCTGCCTAGAATTTTCAAGGGAGGTTTTAGGGAGTCAAGTGATGTGTCTCGTTTTCGCGTTCACCGAGTGTTTGTCGATCTTTTTGTTGTTTGTCAGCAAGGTTCTGACTGCTGACACATATTATTGACGCTGTTTGCACTTGGTACTGGATGGTATACGTTTGAATTCGTGGTTCTTGACTTTGTTCTGTTTAATTCATGAGGCAACGGTGTGAGTGCTGAGCGGGGAAGTCCGAATATTTGAAGGGCTTGTTGCAAGGTAAATGCCCTGGAAATAGTTCCATGACGGGAGCCTAACGAATTTGAAACGAGATGATTCTCTCAATTATCACTAGGATGCAACGTACTTGGTCGATGTATGTTCAAAGTCTTAATTCCCCCTAATGCTGCAATCTAATCGCGTCTGCCAATTCAAGCATGAAAAGACGGCCCTTCCTACATATCTCCGATGCTTCTCAACATTAAGCTACCATACCACCTACGCACCATCACAGTCGGTATTCCAACATTCCGAGTACCCATTGTAGGTGTTGTCCCATGAGTACTGAATGGAAGTGGTTGCGGTCCACTGATTGTTTTCCATGTAACACGCGCACTGCTCCCACACTTGCTCGTTGTTCATGTCTTCAGTCACCTCATCATAATAATCTCCAAACCCATTGTTCTCACTGTTGGCGGTTCCCAGATCCCACTCCAAAGCAGAAACCTCATTCGTGGCATAGACATCGCCACCCACATAGATGGTTGGCTCGCTATCACCCGATGGATCAGCCATCAGTTCTTCAATTCCTGGCGCATCAAATGTCTGGTCACGAACGCAGAGCAGGCGCGATGCTGCTGACTTGACCGATGACGAGTTTCCTAGTGATCTCGTGTGGAACGTGACGCTGTGGTTACGGAAAGGATGAGCCTGCAACCACACAATGTGCAAGTTCTCGTTTCCATTCTTGTCTGTGTGAAGAAACGGCAGTGGAGCATTTGGCCGAGCCGAAAGTAAGTCGCCGAAAGTATGATTTACGCCTAGTGGGCTCCTCAGCGTCGAAGTCTTGTTCCAGTGCTCTGACGAAGCGGTTAATACCCCTCCTGTATTATTCGGATGAAATATTGCGGGGAGTCCTCGCTTCTTGACGGCATTGTCAATTGCTTGCGCACCGCCGAAAGTCTGCAAAGCATATGAGCGATATCCCGTCGTAGTCTGCGTCGTGAATGCGCCAGCGGCAGTCTTGAAGTTCTCCGCGACAGTGAAACCGCCACCGATGGCGGCTAGAGTTGTCCCAGCAACACAAGCTGTGCGACCACTCCAGGAATTTCCGGTTATATAGTCGTGCGCTTGACAAACTGCCGTAATCAAAGTTCCAGCATAGCCGAGCAGAGAGATGAATGCTTTAGCTGCTGCCCAGCTGAAGACGAATCGTTCGGCTAGCTGGACGCTATTTGGGCCGTCGCGACGGGCGAGGTCAGTTGAGTTGCTGGTGCTGTTCCAGATTGTCATTTCTTTGTTGGCTTTTACAAATGAGGCATATTCGCGTATTTCTTGATTGAGATTAGGATAGGTGGTGGTGTTCACGAAATATTGTGGTGGGCGACAGTGAGTGGCGGGTGCCGTGAAATTGTAAAGGACGGGGCCGTAGCGGCTGGCGTTCTGATAGGAAGTCTCGATGTAGCGCTCATGGGAGAGGGCTTGGATGGTTACGGCAGGGCAATCTGTCGTTGGTATGTAATTGGGACGACAGACAATGTCGAGTGCATTGGTATGAGACGTGACTGCCAGAATGGCGACGAAGGCTGATGAGATGTGGATCATATCGCCAGCTTTAAAGTATGGTATTTCCAATTTGATGAAGGCGTGGAAGGAGGTTGAATGAGTCGTAGTATGGTTCATACCAACTTGCCATCTCCTTATATGCTTGTCTCCGTGGTCGAACTTTGCAAATAACAGGAAACCACTTCCTTTAGTAGCCACACACTCTTTCTTGGAGACTGTGAACTCTAGCGGCCGATCTATGGTTTCAGCAGGTAGCACAGGATACCCTTCTGTGTCCTCATAGGCCTCATCGTGGTCTACTAAGAGTCTCCGAGCAGGAAGTTGTCGTTCGAGGCCACCGTCTCACGGCTATCTAGGCTAACGGCAGGCTCGCCTAGCTATGGATGGGACAATTTCTTCATGTGTGGACACAATCTGCTCGTCCTGCACTCGCTGTCGATATTGTTTTTGCTTATTGGTCATACATTCTGCAGAATGGTTTCACAAGACATCTGTGACAGGCAGCTCGATGACTATGGGGGTTTGTGAAACGAAGAAGCCCAGTCTGACTCTGTCAGAGCAACTGTAAAATTCTATTGAGGTCACACAAGTGTCAGGCGGTGAATACTACGCTGACCGCGACTTGTGTTGGCTGACTCACAAGATGGCTTGCTTTATTTGCAATCAGACGAGAATTATAATTTTTCAGCTGAACCCCGTTTGTCACTCGACTTTATTTCAGTTCACCGACGGTCAAATATTTAGGTATTTGTATTTGATTAGAGATGGGATGCTACTTTAAAACTACAATTCATCTGTGGGAGAAATGCATGGGTCAAAATGGTGAAGAAGGAAAAAGGGTTTTCATTAGCTATGGTGCGAAGCTGCAGCTACGACTACCCTAGTGGGTGTTATGTAAGCAACGCCACCACCCCACAGCGGGAGTCGAAACCACTTCCCCTCCGCACCATCCGAGATAAGCTTTTGCCATGTTGCTAATTATTAATTCTCCGATGTACCGTTATTGGATATTCAGTCAAGCGGGTGCTTGTTCCGAGAGCCTCCACCTTAAAAGAGCCGTGACTAACATGACGTGAGGAACAGGCCCCGATATTTGGGCTGATTCTCCCGCTCGCTACCACACCATTTTCCATCTTGACCCGAATCGGATTACTTTCCGGTCCCATAACTTCCTTTTTGTGTCGAGCGGTCGCGAAATAATAAGCTTACGAGCATGCTTATGTTTGGCTTGAGCTTGATTTTGATGCCGTCATGATGTGATTGGGCTTACTTGCAGATGTTGAGAAACACCAGATATGTTATCAAAACTAGAATCGAATCATGTTCTCACGCAGACTTGTTTATGTCTTCCTCCTTTTGTTGAGCGGTGTGTCGAGTTTGTCCCTCAGCACACTTGAACCATGCAACAAGACGAGAGGCTTTTGCTCGGATATCTCTTATCTTCATGACGTCCTATTCGTGCTCTTTCCTGCTCTAGTATTTTTTTCAGCGAGTTGTGGTGAGCCCACCATCTGATCTATATATGCACCTGTTTTCCTCTGCGCTCCTCCAGTAGTAACGCAAAAGCACCTCACCAAAATCCCTCCCTTCCACTTCACCAACTCATCAAAACTAAGAGAGAATCCACCAAAATGATTCTCTCCTTGCTCCTCTCCACCCTCGCCCTCGCCCTCATATCTTTCACCAACGCAGTAGACATCTGCATAGTCCCCGACTCCGACACAGGCTGCAACGAAGCTCTCGCGCTCGCCTGCTGCGGCTCAATCGCTTCCAGCACCTGCTGTATATTCGACGTTTTCGCCGACGAAGGGACCGGCCGTCTCCTCGTCGGCACTCTCCCATCTGGTGCGAAAGGTCAAGCGTATGGTATTGGAGCACAGTGTACGGAATACCTGGGCGGATGTGGACCTACGAGTGCGAGTGGGGAGAATTGTTGTTTGGGAAATTATGATGAGGTTGCGTATGGGAATTGGTTCTATTCGAGTAGTAAGGTGAAGAGGGGCGGAGGGGGGTCAGTTAAGCCAAACTTTGTGAAGTATAGAACTGAGGATGGCGGGGTGAGGGCTGTGGGGATTGTGGAGGGGAGAGAGAAGGATGCGGCGTTAGCGATGAGGGCGGGAAATTTCACTAGTCTCTTTGAGTCTTGGCCAGAGTATGAAGGAGAATGGGAATGGGAAGAGGGTGAGTGATGCACTGATTGGACCAGGAAAAATGAGAAGTGTTTAAGTGCTGAGTGAGGGAGAGTCTAGCAATGTATGAATCACTCTGCCTGCGCCATTGAGAGGAGTAGAAGGAAGTGGAACGAATGCCCGTATTCACCAAGTTCGCCGTTCTTGGGCTCTTACCTGCTGAGATTCGAACCTCAATCTAAAGCATCCTCAAAGCTATTACTTCCTCCTAAACCCCTCATAACTCCCCACTCTATCCTGATAGAAAGGCCACGAATGATCCGGCCAATCCTTCGGCCTCCCCTTCCCCGACAAATGATCCAGCGGATCCCTCGGCCTCACCCTCGCCGGCGGACCTGGCTTCTTAGTCGCCAACCCCCCACACCAAGCCTCCCCAGCATCTCTCCCCTCGAACCCCTCTCCCGAATCTAACTTCAACGTCTGAAATAGCTCTGTAGCAACAACCTCATCTTCTTGATAGATACAGGCCATCCTCGATATGCACAATTCCCTTATCCTAGGGTCATGGAGCTGATGCCCAGACCCAGATGAGGGGTCTGGAGAAGAGAAGGGAAGGCGGCGATAAAAAACTGCATTCTCGGGGAGGGGACCGACACACCCATCCCCATCCCCGTTCATGGTCCATGCATGAATATCAAAAGAATGAAGGCGAGGAAGGCAGGTGAAGATCTCAGGCCCGAGGTTAGTAACAGGCTCAAAATATTCGTTCCTGTCACAGAAGAGGTCTGAGGCGTTGATCTCGAGGGTGAGTTGTTCTAAGGTCGGTGGGAGACACTTGACGAATTTGAGGATATGCTGTTTATTCATCACCATAATCAGCACCGTACCAAACGAAGCGAGTCGATGACTGGACAGGGTTTGAGATGGGGAGCTTACTGGTCTGTATTTGAAGAAGTCCAGCCTCCCATCGTCCCCAAACTCCCCATCCTCATCATTATTATCGCCCAATCTCACAACCTTCAACCCCTTCCACCTCCTAAACAATATCCCCATCTTCTCTCCGAAACACTCTTGCATATTCCAAACCTCAAAGTTCTCAAGCTCAACTCCCCTCTCAACAAATCCTTGAGTCAGGCCATCAAAGAATTTATGCCCGGTCATCACTGTCTCCATCTCCGGACAAAATGCCCCTTGATTTCCCGTTATGGTGAAAGATTTGAGACCAGGAAGAAGCTCAGCCACTTTAAGCAAGAAATCCAAAGTCTGTCTATCATGTGAATTAATCGGCGTCGATACACTTTTCAAACTCCCCTTATATCTCTCAACCGCACCCAACAATAACTCCCACTCAACAAGAGCGTTTTCGTATTCGTAGTGAAAACCGAAATGTCTTAAATCTTTCAACGGATTCCTCTCGCCCATGTTCAACGAATCGTAGGATTCAGCGCGTGGGGGGTCGTCAGTGGAAAGTGAGGGCGCGGTGCCATAATCGCGATTCTCTTTCAGCACCACATCCAGACTTTGGAGGTTCGGACAAGTAGTCTCTGCTACTTTGAGAAGGAAGGAAGCGTGTTTGAAGGCTGGGCGTTTGTCTCGCCAATCAAACAGGATGGTCCATTTCAAACTCGTGAGAGCGGTTGTTGAGCTCGAGGACCAGATATAGTCTTCCAGTTTCAATTCCTCGGTTTCAAGGTGCTCAAGTTGAGGATATGATCCCAGATTCGCGAGGATGTGAGCAGAGATTGGGTTTGGTGTGAGATACGCTTTTGTGAGAAGGTTCATATTTTTTGCTGCTTCGACGTAAACGGAATCATCAAGCTTCAACTTCATATCCCCTCTCGATCTACGAATCGGCAATTCCGCAGTCTTGAAAGTCCTCACAAGCGCTCCCAATTCCGGATTTCTATTTCATTATCAGCCTCGCTTGCTATTCTCAGAGAAAAGAGCATACTCAGCAAGTGTCCTCAACAACCTCTCCTGTCTTCTCACCGTCTTAGCAACGGCTCTCCAATTATCGCTATGGTGATTCAAATTAATGCTCTTGTACATCTCTGCATTAGCAAGTCCGGATAGCTTCTTGCAGCTCAGACTACAGTCGTGAAGCTCGATGATGGCGGCATCGAGGTGGGATAGGATGTCTCGGAGGATCTCGAGTGGGAGCGAGTTGAGGTCTGGCATTTTCGAGCGAGGAGAATGGAGAGCAAGAGAGGAATGAGGAAAACTCAGACCGAGAGATGAGTGAGAAAGACGCAGATCAGGATCAAGAACGAGGAGGAAAGGCTGCGAAAAGAAATGACCAAGATTACGAGCTCCAGATCTTATACAATTCGAACAGTATTGATTCTAGGCAGCGTTGGCACGGAGATGGGATTTCAGTTTCGATGGCGCGTTGTTGCCTTCGAGAGAAGGTGAAACTTTTTCGCCAGGTATATAACGCTGTGCTGTGCCGCTTGGCTTGGCTAGGCATGACCATTTTTAGCCGCAGGCACCCAGCTCAACACGTGCTTACTCTTCTAATTGTAGGAACCTTTCACGAGTGCAAAATGGAAAGATTAGAGCGAACATTGTCTCTAGAATGAATTGCAAAATGATGCTTGTGAATTAAAATGCTTATGATTGGAGATAAGTCGACGCACGTCACGTGGATTGATTAGTACTGGGAGTGATTGACGGCATTTTCTATTCTTTCGGTAACCAAAAATCTAATGCATTCCTTGAACTGATAAATCAGAACCACTGGCTTGTGATTCTTTGATTCAATCAATGCGGGGGTGCTGAGTGGAAAGATTTGCGTTTGAAGAGATGAACAGGTCCTAAGAACAGCTCTTTATCACAGTCCAAGTTCGACCTTAGGAAGGAAATGCATGACTCGATAGAAAAGTTTTGTTGCACATCTTAATGCGCGTCATTGGCTATAAAGGGCATTAATCATTCAGCCTCTGCTAGGATTCCTAGACGTCGAAAGTGTAGAGCGGGGCACTTGGAAATAAACGAATCAATGGAGAGAAGAAACAAGCGGCTTTGCCAATATCCTTGCTTCTCTACCTGATACTGCTAGTACTAAACGGCTGCAAATCATAAAGTTAAGGTTCGTTCTCTAAGTTGGATGAAAGCTTAGGAATATCAATCAAACAGGACCATTCTTTGGGAATGACCAAGAATTTTAACAAGATCTCGATGGCGCAGAAGAGAAACAGAAGAACCTCAACACATGTCTCGTTCAGAGCCCGGAAATTCCAAGAGAAAGTTCAAGCTTCTCTTACGGTAACGGAATTTCGCTGGAATGGCCATGAGGATTTGCCTCGGAGCACTTCCCCACAAACATCGCGACGTCTTGAACTGAGAAACAAGTACTAAAGACTAAACAAGCATAAACTAAAACCAAAAATCGTACGATAACAAGTTGGATATTCCTATTGCAACTCTCTGCCATTAGGTTAAGTTGCAGCCTTCAGAAGCAGATCGCAAAAATACCAGCAGATCTGGCATTTCAGGGACTCCGGATCGCTAAACCCGGATTCATCGAGCCATTTGAGCATGGAAATGGGTCAAAGAGCTTGGAAATGAGGCTGAGATATCTTCAGAGTGACATCGCGACGAAGCCATGCCAGGAACGGAAAATACACAAACCCGAGGAAGTGGAGCCGAGAAGGATGAAGAACAAAACCACACCCAGAACACACCCGACTAAACTTGCAACTTGAAAGATTCCAATTGAGCCGAACTGAGACCCGAAAGCAAGGCCGTTGCGCAAGACAAGTCCCAAAGATAAGGGTGCGAAACCAAACATTCACCTCCCCTTGCCAAAGGTACCCAATCATCAACAACTTCTCGGCTAACTTTGTCCTATCACAATGAACCAACATTTAGCTCATTCAACGATTGGGATTTGACTGACCCGACAGTCTGGTCATACTATGTCTTGGCTTTGAAAAATGTCCGAGTTCTAAGTTTAAGTGGGGGCGGCAACAGGGCGAACCTTCGGGTTTCGGCAGCCAGGACTAAAGATCAGGGTTCGGGATGCGATGTGATGTGGTGGTTATGCAGGATGGAAGGAGTCGGTACTTGGTGACTCGGTAAGGAGGTATCTAGGGCGTGAGAGCGGAGATAAGACAGGCCAACAGCGGAACCCCTTTTCTGGATTGGGAAATGCTGTTGAAGTGGGTCGAATTGAGATGAAGCCTTTTGTTGAACTTGGCGCGAAAGGCGTGAGATTGGGCTCGGCATCGCCGTGTCCCTCACTCATCTTACCAAACGGTACTTGCGGATCAATCTGAGACTTCGAAGTAAGTAGTGGGGACAACAGCGGAGCTTCGGCCGTAGCCTGACAAGCGGAGAAGAAGCGGATTGTGTCATCCCGCTGTCGATTGAAGTATTAAGCCCCGCGAGGAAAGTAGCTCGTACAAGATGAGGTGGTACCATCAATTCGGCGTGGGGGTCTTCCCTAGCCGTGTGTTCGACGGAGATGGCAATAGTGTTTGAAGTCAACCTGAGGTCGTACAAGGAGCGGCCGCAGGATGTTGATCCTTGGACATCCTAGGTAGAGATTTATATCCCGTCGTCGTAATCATTTTCCAAGCCACGTTGAATTTCTTGCGTGAAGACCTGGCGATGGTCAGCAAGGCGGATGTTTCATCGGTGGCGTTGGAACATGAACATTCAGCGGCAGAATAGACGAAGTGCTGTCTCACTCCTCGTATGCTTGAGACAGGTCTCAATGGGGTGTAGGAGCGGCCCGAGTTAGGGCTGGCATCTTAACCCAAGGGAAATGAGGAGTCGTACCACCGGAACGGAAACATTCAAGAAGGCCGTGATGAATAAGAAAGATCATTCGGGCTCGGGGCGGGAGCCCATCCGTTGCTGATAATGCGGGGTGAGCTTGGACAGCTTCTTCCACGAACACATATCCTCAAAGGCTCAGCTAGAGGTTTGTGCGATGCGACGGTGATTGACTGCTTCCCATCTCCATCCCTCAGCATGCTATGCATAAATCAATTAATTGTCCTCTTCGAAGGATATAAAGTGCTTAGCCAATCGTCTTCGAGAAGCTAGAAAGGCGGTCACACAATCCAGTCCGTCGGGCTCCAGGCATGCCTCAGGCACAAGAACGACTGGTATGCACATAATGACTCTTTGTCTGCGTCAACCCACGAGGGCTCTAGAGGTGGTGGTGGCTTGTTTAGCAAGGAGCCTGGCTGAGTGTGAGAGAAGACGAGAGGGCGAATCATGGGGGGTGCTGATGCTGGGATTAGTGATGTTCCAGAAAGTTGGTGTCGATTTGTCGGTGGGAAACCATAAAAGCCATAAAAAGCGGTCCGTGTGAGTACCCCTCCAACCCCTCCCCTCCTCTGCATTTTGAGCTCGTGCTGCAGATCCGACAGAAAACGGTACTAAACTATTGAAATCTGCATCGTGACTTGAGTCAAGTAACCGTGTTTATCATGAGGTTTGATGAAGCTCGGTTACAGTATTCCAGGGTAAGCTGCAGTCAATCACTGACCTGCAGTATGCATACACCCACAGCAAATCACAACTGGATAGATAGGGCAAGTGACACAAAAGGTACCCAGATCGAGGGTTCGGGTTGACGAATGGTGGCTTAGATCATCTTCTCATTGCTCCGAGCAAGGGGTGATCCGTGGGTCTGAGGGATTGGGGGAGAGAGGACCATGCGTTGAAGAGTGGAAGAGGACGAGGTAGCAAGGGTTGAATGGATGAGGAGTAGTCGGAGGATTCTTGTAGATTGAGATGCACCGCATTGCAGCGTTGCAGTAGCGGTAGACTTGAATTGGTTCGTTGAACGACTTCGCGAAATCGGACTTTGGTCTGCTGATGTGTTCATTGTTGACCGCCTCTGGCGTTGAGAGTCTGGATTCAAGGAGTTATCTGATGGAAGTGCATATTGGTGAGGAGGAAGGAAGAAGAATGTTGAGATGTAGGAAGAGAGGGGAAAGGATGGGGTTCGTGCTTGCTGTTTTAGGCCATCTGTTTACTACCACGTGATTATATTTTGGAAATGACAAAGGCAGGAGCCAACGGAAAGTCTGGGAAGGAGTGAGCAATGATGAGAACTGGATCTCCGACTCGGCAAGTAACCACCCTGCACCACTTCTGTAAATTGGGCATGATCTCTCAACAGATCCAAAAGCTTCGATCGAAGTCACTTCTCAAGCTCTCAGACTTGTACTCCAGCCTCATAAGGATATGTACTTCCTATTTCCCGTATTTGTACTGTACACTGACCTTATAGGGAGAGTCGTGCTCATGTCTCCAGCCCACTCTTTGTATCCTCCGAAAGTTTGTTGCACAATAAACCCCACCAGATCCCCGAACTCACACACGATTAACACGATAATGTTCTACGAGAAGCCCATCTTGGTATTCACGGGATGTTGCAGCTCCGACCCAGCTCCCAGATACCTGGGTCATAGGACTGGAACCACGGCATTGATATCTGAGCCTTTGTGAGATGTGATACTGCTTTGTTCTATGCGATGTCCCGTGGGTAGGAGGAGAGTACAACATATAACTTGGAGATCTAGATGTTGATCTCATTCTGTTTCTGAACATTCAATAGAAGGATATGTGGGATGGAATTGCAAGTGACATATCGTGGGTCTTGGGATATCCGTTACGCTGCCACCAGCTTTGCGTCTGATCGCCAAAACTCTCTCGACTTTCAGCGCTTGAAATCCGCACTAAAATTGATAGGAACTCTTATATGGTAGCTTAAATAATCCACCTCCTTACGAACTTTCATTGCGTGCAATCTTTACATGTTTTTATTAACCTATTCTTATAGGAAAAGTGTTTAAAGTTGGCGATTTTAGGGAATTTTAACGTTCTCACTAAAATTAAGCGAGACGCAAAGCTGGTGGCATCGTAACGGATGAAGTATAGCTTGAAGAAAAGATCGTACGACTCGGACCATTCCAGCTCTAGATTCTGAAAATCATTCTCCTCTTGAAGGTTGGATCTAACAGGTCGGACGAGAGGACATATGCAAGCAGGGGCATCTCGTGGCTCCAAGGATTGAATTTTGAAGCCCGACGGGATTCGCAAACATGCTACAGAGGAAGATTAATAGCGTCATCTGTACCCTATCTGAAGAAGATCTTTGTGAGGGTTTGAGTAACGCAAAGATCGTCAGCTCTGCTCGGGGAGGAGGGGTTTGACAGGTCTAACGTAGTGAGTTATATATCGCGACTTCAACGAGCAAACTTGCTCTTTGGAAATCCCTTAATTCGGTACCTTTGGTATCTGCGATCAAGCACAAGAATATGAATGATGGCAGACAGACAGTGCAAAAAGAAAAGGATATCTCCAACCCGAAGACCGGGAAGATCAACAAATTCGATGCAACCTGACGGACATATCAAAATACAGTCTAAATATCAGTCAGTGCTCTCTCTCCTATGATCCCACGACATACCCACTCGGGATCTCGGATCGGCACTTGAATTTGGCTTTCCGTTTGAGTTTCTGGTTGCACCACGTACCTTCCTCTTGGGTAAACGGCATGTCTCTCTTGTCGGTGACCAGCAGCCCAGATATATGCTGATCTTTCCGTGACTTGGATGTTGTCCTCGACTCGAGTTGTCCGATCATCAGTCTGGTGCATTCTCGCAACACTAACCAATAAAGCCCTTAACCCCTCATCTGTATCCTCACCAATCAGCTACGACACCAAACCCGACAACTTGGTACCTTGGAACCCTGTCTTTCCACCCTTTCACCCTGTCCACTTCCTTGTCCACTTCCCATCCCCTGTTTTTGGTTGTGTGGTTGTGTGGCGCGCTGGCATGTTTTCGCATAATACCGGAGCTCATTGGTTTCCATTTCTTTTCCGTGGAATTTGATGAGTGTGGTAATTGGAGGGCGAAGGGAAAGATGGAGTGGGTTCCAATGGATGCGGTGCGGATGCAAACTTAACAAGGAGAAATAATCGCTAAGAAGCTTTGAAGAATACTTGAACCCTGGGAGGACCTAAAGAGAACCCTTGAGAGTTCAATCTGAATCATCCGCTTCCAGGGGCTGGGATAAAGGACAAGGGCAGGGTAGATTTGGCGGCAACGGCGTGGCGACGAAATGTTACCTCGAGGTATTTTTTGGTTGCGCGATCACGGCAGTCGGAGAGATTTGTCGATGTCGACGACGACTTGCTTATCGTGCATTGTGAGCTGCTGGTGAGAATGACAGGAGGAGCGGTGAGTTGAGAGGGCAGAGTGGAGAGAGTGAAGGAAGTATACCCGCGATGGGAGGCGACGAACTTTCTGCAAGCCAGAAAGGAGATTGTTAAGCCTGACGGATAGCATGTGATGGGTAAACTTAATCTTGACCACTGGCTGTCATCTAGGGTACACATGCATGTGCATGTCGGGAGTTTTTCAAAAAAAACGAAAGAGAGACTGTTACGCGATGAGTGAGGGGGGGAAGTCGTGTAATTAATTGATGTACTTTAATCTTGGATAATTGTTGGCTTTTGTCGAGCGAAAGAGACTGATTGGGTACCGAACGACTTGAGACTACATGATGCTTATGCGCAATGTACGAGAGCGAAAGGGTGGCGAAATGAGGCTTTCACCGATTTTTCCTTCTGGAAGAAAAAAAGCAGTCATACGGACCAAATTTTTGGGATCGAATGGGAGCCGAACAGCAAGGTGCTGCAGAAGCGCGGGATGTCATCTGTCATCCTTCGGGATGCCTTCTTTGGTCCAACACCTGTTAGCGATGTATCATGTGTTTTCCTGTATACTTGGTATGTCAGTGGTGAATCATCGTGACGGGAGAGAAGCTTCGGTGAGGTTCCCGACGTGTGATCTGGAGACGAGACATGCATAATTCCGTGTGACGAGATCCTTTTTGGCAGATTGGAAACTTGGAATAGGATCAATGAATCTATGTCCAGACACCCAGAAGTGACTTCAGCATCTGATAGTGCACGCCCAGCGCCAAAGGATGTTTTGTTTGCCGCCTCTGGAATGCAGCTTGACTCAAAAAGGTTTGGTCGATATGCAGCCGGTGATTTTCTCGGAATTGAGGCGTCGCGCTGCTGTGGGCGTCTGAGATGTTGGAGTTGGAATCGTTATTTCAGAACCCCACGCCCCAGATGTACAGCACCATGATGCTTTTAGAGGTTCCAGGCGAGCCGTCGCTGCAGTTTTTCGAGATGGCAGGAACACATCTGAGATGTCAGCTCGTAGTATTTTAGTTAGGAGACAAGACACGGAAACTGGTCTTGTCAGCCAAGGGTTAGGGTGAGGAGAGAGTTCGCATGGCGAGCTGGGATTGCTGTTGGTGTTTGCGATTGGTGTGTTAGGAGTTGATGTGCATATGGATGGGCTCGTAAGGCGCGAGAGAGTTGCGTGGCAGTTTGCTGGGATTTTTGAGCGGATGGTGTGATGCTTCGACCGTGCGATTTGTTGGAGAGTACATTGACTGACTGATGCCTTGCCTGTTCCGTCGACGGGGTATTGTGTTCAGCTGTACCAGATACTTGGAAAGGGGGGTCAGCAATCCTCAAATTGTGTCCGGAAGGTCGTACTGATGGTCCCCGGAGGCCAGTGAATATGATAGTTTTTGATTCAGTCGATCACGAGTAGGGGAGGTTAGAGAGGTGAGAGGTGGATGGACGATGAGAAAGGTGGAAGGATCAACCTCAAACCGGATGGATCATGCCTGAATGGACCCTTCGCCCGCCCTTCGCTCACCCTTCTCTCCCCTTCTCTCCTCCCGAGGAACCATGCGTCCCACCGCTGACTGGCTGAAGATCCGGCGTTAGCGGGCCCAGTTATCGACCCCGTTGCATCGTAGAACGACCCAGTGGTTTGGTTCTGCTGGTGTTGCGACTTCAGGCTAACCTTATGGCGCAGCCAGTGCGACGCCGTCTCACCTTTTTCTAGAGTGTCTTGGTCCGGGTCTGCGGGTAATGATGGTGTTGTTGTTGGTGTTGGTGTTGGTGTTGGTCAATGGAGACCGTCAATCCGAGCAGGAGGAGAGGTGTGTTGTACTGGACCGCATGTGAAGTGATGCAGGATTGCATTCTGCATTGAGACACGCCTGCTGAGGAGCGTCATGTGGTAGTGGTGAAGACGATGCCACCACTCGTCGGCGACGAAATATATTAATTCGCATTGCTCAGTGCCCTGTACCGATGACACGGTATGAATGGGCGAGGAACGATCATCCCCAGTGTTTGTGCTGGTGGTGAAGGCAAAACCTCTGCATCTGTCTATCTGCATTGTGTTGCTGATCACTTCGCCGCCATCACGTCAATGTGCCAATCTCCTCCTCCTTCGAGCATCACTCCTCCCCCCTTTTGGCCTCGGCCTCCCCCTGAACTCTCATGCCTCGGCCATGGCGAGCGCAGGTCGGCATTTCTAAGCTGACCTAGATGGATACGAAGTCGCTCATTTTGTTGGCACGCCGAAATGAACGAGAAAGGCCGAAGCTATTCACAATAAATCAATAATATTATTGCGTGGTCTGGTGTATATCCGCAGGCCGATATTGGTGAGGTGTGTATGGGCTCGTCTCTTCCCTTCCCGCACGCCAGGCCATGCCAAGCCAGGCCGCCTTGCCAAGGGTCCTCGTTCCAACAACCCAGCACTGCAGCAGGGCGACGGGCCCTGTCACGACAGGGCTTGCTTGACTCCAGCAAATGGCCCGTCAGCCCTGGAATCGAGCGACGGAACCCTGCTCCACTCGCCCCTGTGCTACAATCTTCCGAAGACCAGCAGGGAGCGAGGGAGCGAGGGAGGGAGCGAGGGAAGAAGCAGATACAGTGTACAGTATACAGGGCATTCAGCGGCACTGTGTCTTGGACCGTGTACCAACCATAACCGCTGCTGAACCAGAAGCCTGGTAAAGTAGTCTGTAGACGTGCCGCACTCGCGGGCGAATGGCTTGCAACTTGTGTGATCCACAGAGTAGGTCATGGTGATGTCGTCCCCATCAGGAATTGGGACACCCTCGTCTGTACTTACAGTACGAAAGAGTAGAATCTTGACCTCCTCTCCGTGGCGGGCTTGCATTTGTATCCTCCCCACCACCAAGTATCTGATACTCGCACATACCCCCGTACACCCTCACGCCTCACACCTCACGCCTCACACCTCACACCTCACACCTCACACTTCACACTTCACACCTCACACCTCACTCTGGTCTTATAGCTCCATCGTCGTATCATATCGTATCTTGATCTCGCTCTGATCGTGCTCCCATCCCATGTCGTTCCCAGCCCAACTCGGCCAGCCGTCCCCATCAGCCTATCCCATCAAGCCCATGCCCCGTAGCATACACTGTATAGAATAAAACCTCCTCTGTGCCCCCGTTCCGGCTGATTCTGATTCTGATTCTGATTCTGATTCTGATTCTCATTCTTATTCCCTCGTCATCCATCCACCTCAGCCCGCACTCACTCACTGCATGCCTTCATCAGGACCCACAGACCGACTGCCTCCATATCAAACCGCCTCTAGCAGTGCTGCACTCACGCCCAGCTACTCAGCCTTCCTCGTCTCCACCTGGGCCTCAAACACGGAGCTTGCGATGGTCAAAAGTGTTTCTAAACGTTTTTAGACCAGACAGGACTTGGTGTAGCCGTCAAACAAAATCATACTTCAGACGGGAAATAAATTCGTTGTGGGCGGGCATCATCCTAGAACGTCAGACAAGAAGCTGGGGGAAGACAATTGACGAGCCCAGATTGGGTTCCCATTACCTGGAGCCGTGGCCGAACGTAGCAGGACCGGCGTCACACTCCTGGTAGTGCGAGTTCTCATCCCCAGCAGCAGCAGTGGCGGCAAGCAATATCGCGGAAAAGTATATTGGAAGATATATATATAAAGATTGCCCACAATCTCAATCTCAATCTCAATCAGACTTCAACCTAGGCAATCACCACTACTACTACCACTACCACCACCACCACCACATCTTCAGCGCCTGCACCCGCACCCGCAGTTGCACCCATACCCCAGTTAGAACGACAACCAACGCCTGTGTTGCTAGGGTCGGCCTCCAGGGTTGCGTCTTGACACAATCTGGATATATCTGGCCCCCATCTCGCGCTGGACTCGACACTCGCCCTCTCTCTCTTTTCCCGTGGCGCTTGCCTGCCTGTTGGTGGGAAAATCACCATCACCATCGATTGGTTTTCTCGTTCAACGTGATTGTCTATCTATCAGCCTTAAATCTGTGCCTTGCCCCTGCGCCGACGACCCTGCGCCGAACAAGACCACCAAGTACTGTGGTGCTGGCTCGCTCGCTGCACTCAGCCTTCTCCTCCCCTCGACCACCACGCCTCCATCCCACAATCTGTACTCCAGCAACTGCAACTGCAACTGCAACCGCAACCGCAACTGCAACCTCCACCTCAACCTCACTCTCGATACTTGCGTGGCGAGTCGGATCGTCCCTCCCCAAGCTCGACGTTCGTCAACCGAGCTGCCTCCATCATCACTAAGTCCACAAGGTTCCGCGCCGTCTTGATTCCAGTTCCAGAGATCCAGGATCCCAAGCCACCCAGGATCACCCGAACCTTACTCGAAGTCTAAAGTGCAAGCTACGCTACCACGGCCTGCCCCCATCACCATTCGCAGCTATCTCCGCCGAACGCTGACTACCTGTCTGGCACTACGGTACGGGGCCGTCGGTGCCATTCCCGTCCCAGCTCCAGTTCCAGCTCCAGTTCCAGCTCCAGTTCCAGCTCCATTCCAGTTCCATTCCAGTTCTAATTTATTGACTTGGAGTTTGGGCGCGCGTTGGGTCATCCGCCTACAGCGCGATACTGAATGCAGAGGGGCTCCCCGTGAGGTAGTGGGACCCCGAGTGAAAGTAATCGTTCATACCACCTCTTGTCCCACCACAGGTGTTCTTTCCTTCTTCCTTGCGCATATCAACACCACACGCCGAATATACACGCAATTCCGCACTGCGCACCAGCACACCTTCGACACATGATACAATTCTAGTCCCCGCCCAGCGACCTTTGCGACACGCATTTTCGACAGCAGTTTGTCTCGATGGTTGTGGCCATGGCCAACAATGGGTACGTGCTTCCACTCTTGTCTCGGCGCTGGGCATCGCGGGCATGTGTCCGTCCCAGCGAAACTTCCTCACATTCCACAAAACTCACGGCCGCCGAATCAGCGCATCTGTTCCCTCGAAAACTCTCCCAGCTCTGCGGTGCGCCCGCAATTCGGTTTCTGCCAGCAAGAAGCGGATGGGAAATGCAATGCTGACTTTTGCGCCGCGGCGCTCCTAGAATGCCTCTCTCTGCCCCTCCACCTCCGACCATAAGTCAAGCCCAGAGCTATGAGGAAAATGGGCGCTTTTACCACTCTTTCCGGAAAGGAAAATACATGTATCCATGCGATGAGGTAATTCGGTTCTTCTCTGCGGAGTTCTTTCTGTTCTGCGCGCCGGAGGGCAGTTTGGCTAACGCGGGGCAATTCACAGATGGAAATGGATCGCATGGACATCTATCACAAGTTCTTCCAGGTTGCAAGACGGAATCAACTCCACGCAACGCCATTTACACCGAATTTCGACCCAGGACCACGCATATTGGATCTAGGATGTGGGACGGGCATATGGGCGATCGATATGGCAGAGTAAGCAGTGGTCGACGCCAGCTAGGCAACCAAATTGAGAATTAGAGGACTGGAACTAATTTCTGGGGTTCAGGAAATACTTTAGCATAAAAGGAGAAGTTCACGGAGTTGACCTTTCATACATACAGCCTGCATCGTAAGTGTAGTGCATTTGTCTTTGGGGATGGAATCTGACGCTCAATTTGCAGGATACCAGAAAATGTTACTTTCTCTCAGCGAGATATCGAGTCGCCGTGGTATGGTATGGACATGGATTCGTACGATTTGATACACATGCGGATGCTCAATGGCAGCATATCGAGCTGGCCGGACATTTACTCCAAGGTTTTCAGGTGAGGGGCAATTTTCAGCTTTCGAGGTAATATCTAACGTTTTCCCAGACATCTCAAGCCTGGTTATGGTTGGCTAGAGCACGTCGAAATCGATATGGTCCCACGCTGCGACGACGGAACATTACCGCCATCCTCCCATCTCGTACAATGGGCGAACTACCTCCTAGATGCTACAGCACGCGCTTCACGGCCATTGGCTTACAACCCAAACATACGGTCAATGTTGGAAGGAGCAGGTTTTGTCGAGATACAGGAACAGATCATCAAGGTCCCGTTGAACCCGTGGCCAGCAGACCCTCACTTGAAGGATGTTGGAAGGTGGTATAATCTCAGTCTCACGCAAGGGCTGGAAGCTCTCTCTCTGGCTCCACTCACCAGGATCAATAATTGGAGCAAAGCGGATGTGGACAGGTTGACTGCTGCAGCAAAAAGGGATATATGCTCGAAAAGGTATCATTCCTACAGCAACATGTAAGTTTTGCCTATCAATGCTTCCCCCTTTTCTTTGCATCCTATCATTTTCGCGCCTATGACGTACTAACAACAAATAGGCACATATGGGTTGCCCGCCGGCCGGCCGAGGCCTGAAACTTCTCGATGTAGCATTGCAAGCATTTCAAAACACCAATTCGCCTGCACGACATGTTCTGCTAGCTCCTCCCTCCGGCAAACAGGCGGCATTCCTCCAATAGCTTCATTCCGTATGAACGGTTGCCTCGTTTCGGCCAAGATCACTTTACCCAGGCGAAGGTGCGCTACAAGTCAATTTCGGATGGCATACATGAGTGGGCGGCAGCGACTCTTCCAGCCCCTCATAACCGCATGATGGTTCAATATGCGCGCGCGCATAACTTCGGTCTACGGTGCATATGCACATCTAAGCGCCTGCAGTTATCCTGGGCAGAACCCAATAACCCAGCAATTATCAAGAACACATGGTTTTAGCGGCTCGACCGGATCATCCGCTACCTTCCCCGGACCCAGTTGGTTCCTTTCAAGTTTTGAGAAAAGGACGAGGTTGGGTTTCAAGGTTTCATTCGATGCACGAATCATCGAACGTCCCAAATCCTCTGCCGAGACGAACCAACACCCGGCATATCAGTTAATAATATACCCTCTTGCGCCGCCCGCGGACCGAAACGATGCGACCCGACGACTGTTTCTAGAGCCCAGAAATACAGAAATTTCAATCGATACCATGGTTTCGGGAACTAGCTGCTCAAGCGATGTTCTGGTTACACAACGTATGAGCGGCGCAGTTGGTGTAGCCATGTGGTGTGGAGATGATCGTGTACGAATCGAGATGTGGTCACTTGCGAAACAAGAACACTAAGAAAATCATCAACAGCTGCCCAGTCCCAGGAGTTTGGTCGGTTGCACAAGAGAGGGGTCTTCGTGACGTGTCGGTATCAGGCTTTGGTTGCGAACTTGCCAAGAAAGTTCCCGATCTGCCTGTCTGAGAACTGATGAGCTGGCAAACCCGATCCCATGGCATGGCTTTTTCGATTTTCATCTTGCACGTGGGACAAGCCTCTGTTCGCGGTTGTGGCTGATTTTCATCAACTCAGCTTATGCCGGCTCGCCTCATATCAGCAGACAAACTTGCTTTTTTCATCTCGATCACAAACACCACACCTGCAGCTCGATCGAGACAGTGAAGCATGCTCCCAGGACCCTGGTAGCGAATTGACCTCTGTGGAACGTTGGGTTTTCGAAGTGGCGTTGTGACGGTTGGTAATTGAACGACAAACATTTCCTTCTTTCCTATAACCTTGTTGGTGGGGCTATACGAGCATGAACTCAAACCCTATGCTTACGAAATAACTTTTTCGGGTCTTTGGTGGATCGTTTTCGGAAAGGAAAAAGCAATGTTCCCGAACCCGGATCCTTGATCGTGCTCGGGCCCGAGTGGGGAGAGTGGGACGACGGTCCGATTTCAAGACTTGGAGTTGCTTTTGCCGATGTAACGGCCTCGCTTCGTGCCGGCCTCGGTTGGGGATGAGGGATATTGGAGCCGATCTCGATATGGCAGGTGCTGAAAATTGCTTTTTGTTGGATGTGGGGCGGTCGCTCGTGGTGCTCTGGGTTTTGGGACAACTATAATCAGATCGAGATCTTCAACGGTCTACCGAGAGGGGCGTTTCGAATATTGGTGCACGGTCCCGATGGAGTCCATGCTTCCGTTTTTGGGGTTGCTTGCAATGTTTGCTTTTTCTGCATCCAAACGAGATGGGAAAGGATGGGATGAAGAAGTGGGTATTTTCCAGTTCGCTCTTCGATCGAGCGAGATACGAAGTCAAAGCACTTTCCAATATACGAGACGACATGGCGGCTTGGCTGACCGGGACGACTTCCGGTCATCTTCGCGATGAGATTTTGACACTTCGTCACATCGACGGTTACACAGCATAATCTAGTGAGATTTCAATTATCATGACTGGGATTTGGAGGACGGCAATTATTGCATACATGGGAGGTGCGCATCACATCAAGACACGAGGTACAAGGGATTGCATTATTTGGAGTTTTTGATGAGGTGGTGATATCCTGTTGCATGGGCTTGTTCTGGCGTTCTTGCATTTGAGAGATTGAGAGAGGGGGAGATGCATCATGTGGGGTGTGAGAAGGGGTGAGATAGGAAGGAGAGAGGTGTATATATATTTGTTTGAGAACAATACCCAGTATATCGATCTCTACTCTGGTCAAGAAATTCTTGTTTGTCGTTTATCGTTTGTGCTGGCACAGGTATTTAGGAGGTAGTGTACAAGTTTCTCCCTCATCTAGCTAGTTCCGAGTTTAATGATATCGATTGCATTTCATTTCCCAATCAATTTGAATTGTAAAGGAAGGACTTTGATTTCCGGAATTACCTTTGAAACTGCAAAATCTGAATTCTATTGGCGGAAAGATCTTGATCGCCATTCCTTTTCTCTTTTTAATTTATCGTAGTCTAAGTACCTTTTCAAAAATTGACGATCTTGACCTCTTTCTCCTTGTTTATATTCTAGATAACTCTTTTTTTTTTTTTTTTTTTTTTTCAAATTTTTTTTTTTTTTTTTTTTTTTTTTTTTTTTTTTTTTTTTTTTTTTTTTTTTTTTTTTTTTTTTTTTTTTTTTTTTTTTCAAATTTCATGTTATACCTTTCCCTGTTGATAAAACTTGTTATTGTTCTTTGTTGTTTCTTCTGGTCTCGGGAATCTTTCTTTATCTTGGCTGGCTGGCTTGCTGGTTGGTTGTCTCAGAGATTGCAAGTAAGTTGAGACGTGTTATGATGATAGATTCCAGATCCCAGACTAGAGACGCGCTAGCAAACCGTCCTGTGGTTGTGGTGTCCAGTATCCTTGTTCTTGATGCTTGTGTAGTTATTGATGGTTATGAAGTAAGCGAGACTTTACCTGCGGATGGGGATATTTATACTGGGAGGACGGAGAGAGTGGATTTTAGATGTTGGCTTCATTGGGTTTGGGGATAGGGCTTAGGTGAATGGAAAGAAAGGGTGGTTTAAAAGGTGAGAGGTGGGTAAGATATGTGGCGTTGTTTGCGACTAAGATCTATAAATAGAACGAATACTCACTCCGGCACATCCATTTCTGCTTTAGAAGGGCAAGTCGTGAGCTTAGCCTCTGATGTACCACTTTAGTCCCCTTTCACGACCCAAATTCCTTCCGCCCCATCTAATTCGAAACTCCTCTTTTACTATCAAGCCAGGTCCGCTGTCAGATGCAAATTCTCATCGTCATCCTCTTTACTCTAGGTACAAAATTTCAGTGGCAATGGAAGTGTTCTTACGAAATAGAAATCTAAACTCACCCAAATCAATCTATAAAACTTCTCCCCGTTATCGTGTTTGTATTCAGTCGGACCCCAGGGCAGGAATAATCTCACATCATTTCCCCCAAAGTGCTTCTGCCTAGTCTTCTTTGCAGTCAGTGTAGTTGTGAGATGGGTGTTGGGTTGCTGGGAAGTGGAGGGAGGTACTTTTATACCTCGCAATCTTGGAATTATAAGTAGTGGTGCAGGTGCAGGTGAAGTTATCCTCGCTCCAAGTGAGTATAAAATCCCAGGTCTTCCATCTTTTCTTCTTATAGTTAATTTACTACCAGCAACCACATGCATGCAATTGTGTCACGGCTTATAAGACAAACAGCCTGATGTGACAATCAAAGAGAGGAGGGGTGTCAAAGAGGGTGAATACCTCTTCTCCCTTTTATCTTTGATTCTGAATGTATTAATCAAAAGATGGAGATTTGGCAGCAGTTGAAACAATTGACAGCAATTCCCATGCTTAGAAATTGGATATTCAACCTTTTACTTCATTTCAACTTCTTTCATTTCAACTCCAATTCACCTCCGGCAAGCTCTAAGTAGCATTTGTGCTGCAACTCCACGGCCCAAGACTGCTAATGAAGACGAGTGTACAGTACCCAGTAACTCCTCGTTGATTAGCTTCCGTGGTCTTTGGATTTATTCGGAGTTTGGCGCGGGAGGAAGGAGGGAGCATGTGATATACGGTGGAGAAGGGTACACGTGACTGCTTTTGAGAGCTATACTGGACGACTTAAGTGTTTTCGGGATGAGTATAAGAGCTCAACTTCTCGACTCGAGCAAATGCTTAAAAGAAGAAGAAGAGGATGCTGAATTGATGGAAGAGTTTTGCCGTTATCCTCTCACTAGAAATGTTATTCGTCTTTCTCGAAAAGTCAGAGTCGGGGGAATTTGTGCTCCTTCGATTAGCTTCAAATACAGGAAGTGGGGGAGTAGATCGAGAGGAGTTTGGTTGTTAAGCTTAAGTTCATTGTCATCTTTTTCTTCCTTGTCAAATACATTTTTCGTGGCTAGGCTATATCTTATATTCCTTCTCGAGGAGAATTGATTCCTGTTCCGAAATCCTAGATCTTAAATTTCGATTTGTTAGCGCAGTGATTTGTAGAGCAGCTTTCTCATTGTAGTTAATATGCAGCTTAATTATCATTCTGGGATGGGGAAACCAAGAAGAGAGGAGGACTGGTGAGATAGTACAGGAGGTAAGGAGTGAAGGTGTGGTAGCCATGAATTGTAATCCTAATATTCTGCTTTTGGAATTCGGATATCTTCGAGTACTGTGAGGTACTAGAAAGTGCTTAAACATAAGGGGAAAACTGATGGTAGAATACATTATTTCGAATGGGCTTTTGAGTGGTTCGAGGTCGCGCTGACCATCAAGTTTTCCAATGCGTTATCAATCTCCTGGAAAAGATAGGAAGCCAGTCAAGGTAGAAAGTATTCAGTGATAGAGCCTCAAGAAAGGTCAAGTGCAGCTAGTCTAACAGTATCACCTCCAATGCGTCGATGCATCCCATTATTGCAACCTCTAACGTATGTCGTCGCCCTTATATAATGGTCCCACAGTATGATGTACATCCAACAATCCTTCTTCCCCGATCTGCTCATGATCTACGCGTATGGAATGGTAGCTCGAAGGTAAAAGCATCAAAGGTAGCCTCGGTATCAGCCTGAAAACAATTAGTATCATTCTCTCAATGCCCCGGAAGGCTACGGGACTTACCTCTGGCTCCGAAAGCTCTCGAGACACTGATCGGTTCACAGATGGTTGTAAAGTCTAAGGTCGTCAGTTGAGTACTGCAGCAAAGATATTTAGCTATTACCTGGGAGCTGCTGGAGGCAGAAGCGGTTGTAGTCAACGCTCCTCCCTTCCCCTCCTTTCTGCTTCGGGCCTCTCTCCAGCTCTCCGTTGGCTTGGGCTTTGGCTTTGGTATGATTGCAGCACGGCTAAGGCGAATAGATCTCTCCTATCATTACAGTCAGTTTGAGGCAGAAACCATTAGAAACAGGGGCGTACAATCATGGTATTGAGAGCATGGATATCCAGGGTTGTTGGGATGCCGGTGATAGTTGCCTCAAGGGTAGACATGCCCTCGATTGTCATCTTCTTCGCCTCCACAAGCTTGCTTCCGTGGAACACGAACCAAGCTGCAATATCGGCGACCACTTGTCTAGCATCAGCCTTCGAAGAGCTGGGGCACCGATAGTTCTGGCTGATGGTCATGCCGATGACCTCAACAACCCCAATATATGCTCCTGGATCTCCAATAACATCCATAAGCAGCACCTCATCTTGATCTTCGGCCCAATTAAACAACATATGGGTTATATCATGTTTATTAAAGGCTGGGTGACGGGGCACGAGGTATTTGTCGGTTCCTAGGCCGGATGCGTATTGTTGGTAGGTTCTTTTGCGGTCGACGGGGATCGCGGAAACTGGAGGAGACTGTGAATTGATCAGTACCTTGTAAGATATAAGGGGGTTCACAGAGAGACGTACATTGGACACAAAGGCGCGTGCAAATTGTCCGCCCATGAAGTTGAAAGCGCTGCCGTTTGTGGTGGAAAGTCGAGCTCGAGCGGCCCGTCGAGGACGATTGGAAAGGTTCGTAAACATCTTGATGACTTTGAAGATTTGAATAGCTACGAGCAACGCGCACAACTTGTTGCTATTGTGTTGCGAAAGAGGATACGTGATTTGGCGTTGACGTTGACGTTGGGAGGTCAATGTTCGGAGTTGTTGTCGATGTTGGAGAGCGGTTGAAGACTTGAGAGCAGAAAGCCGGACTTGAAGACGCTAGCGCGCTGAAAAAAACTCAGAGGTTCCAATTCACCTGCTATGTTGTTTCTATGAAAGCATAGTCCGGTTGTCGACTGTTCTACGGTGGGATTGTGTGAGAAGAGTGTTGACAATGTAGTTCTAGCGGGTGACAACACTTGAAGAATTTTCACGAACCTCGACGTCTGCTATTTCCAGAGTTGACGGAGGCAGATTTGAAGTAACCGAATATATAGATTATTTATTACTGGAAAGGTACGATGCAAGTTTGAGAGTGAAGCAGGTTTGGAAGTGTTAGTTTGATGCCTCCAAGCCCCATCGCGAACACTTGATAACACCGTACGATCACTAATCCTAGGCATTGCTACTTGACAGCAAAATAGCTGCTTCAAATCAGATCATTACGATAGACCAGTCTTGGGACGACACATAGATTCTTCGAACAATAAAACTTCGTTCCTTGCCTCTCCATTCTCATCCTGAGCTGGGTTACCGCCTTCCCTACAATGTCCCTCCCCGCTGTCGTCTCCGATAACTCGCATAACTACCGTGGATTATATCGACACTCTAATACATTCAAAACTGCACAGGCTACTTTCTGATGCAAAAATCTGAGCCTATCCCTTGTCAAAGTCACGGGGATAAACAAACTCTCCTTTTCTTCGTCGGGTAATATAGCGTCGGAGTTTGCCGGCTTTGGCGAGCACGATGCTTTGTGGTGGAAGGACAACAACGTCTCGATGCATCTCGCATCGTTTATCACATTTGAGGGTCTCGGGAGGAAGTATTGTTTCATTTTATGTACGGTGAGAAGAACACATGTATGGGAGAATTACGTACTTTACTGGGACGCAAGGAGCATAACTAGTGAAGAAGCAGTTTGAGCACCAATTTATGTTAAGGTACAAACACCTGAAACATTCTATTACAGGTATCTTTGGAGATGAGTATGAAGTAACAAATTCACCCCTCACACGGACATGGCCTTCACGCCCTGAACATCATGAAGTAAACTTCAAGCCGTTCTATTCTTCCTCCTTGGCATGCAATCTGTTGGGCACCCCTCTGTAGCGTTGCTCGATCGGCTTCACGTCGCGATCCTCAATGCCAGTTGCATTCCAAGGGATAGGAGCAGGCATATTTGAGTCTTGATAAGCATTTGCTGGCCTGACACTCGACACGCTTGTGTAAGCATCGACTGCCTGTTGAGGCAGACCTTGCAAGAAAGTCGTCCAGTCACGTCGCACGTCTGGGATCTTCTTCCAAGCTGGTGCTATTCCTGGTTTACCGAGTGTCGCGGCCATCTCATCGAGTCTTCTATAGTGGGTTCCGAAGATCTCTTTGTCGCCAAGATAGTTGAGGGCGTGGCCGCAGCGATGCTCAAGTAGATTGTCGAGGTCGCCCCCTCGATTGCAGCAGCCGCCGTAGCAATCACCAATCCAATTGATGATGGAAGAGTATGGCCTGTGCCTTCTGGATTGATCGAGGATATGGAACATAGTGGGTATCGCCATCTCATGGAAGCAATTGAAAGCCCCGAAGAAAGAAGACAGGTAGATAAAGTCCGGCCAGAGAACCCTTGGGATGTAATAGATGTCTGACCACCCCGTGCACCATTCCTTCTCGTTGAACTTGTAGTCTGCGTCTGCTTTGTGGAGAGACTCCAAGGCCTGGAGAACTGCGTAATGCCAGTTCTTGTCGGGGTGGAATCCATCCCAGTTCGCGAAGCGGTTGCGGTCTGTCATGCAAATACTTGTTGGACCACCGCCTTCACCGTTGTTTGTGGAGCTACGAGCTACCCAGATTTTAGTATAGTCCTCATCTGCAAAGTCCATTGGGTCTATCCATGCATCACTAGCAAGTATTGTCAGCGACAACATTGTATTTTTCGAGAAGAATTACCCACAAATGGAAGTAGATGACGCCCTTGATGTTTGCATCTGCGGAGTCTGCGGGCTGATCAAGGATGTGTTGCATAAGGCGAGCCATCGGTAGATACATCATGAGTTGATTTTCCCAGCCGTCGTAAGTCGTATTGACGAAGTCTGGGCCACCTTCGAGGTATTTCGGCATACTGTAGTGTAAATCGTGAAAGAAAGGCCTATATTTATCTAACAATGGCAAGCGTTCTGGTCGAGCAGTATTGAATCGGATAACCGCGAGGGTTGAGCTGAAAGAGGATTTGACAATTCCTGCCTTGTCGACAAGATCTACCATATTGTCGTTGGGATTGCCGAATTCAACAACTTCCATTATAGAAGTGATGAGGATGGTTGAGATAGTAGCCACGACTAGGACAATAATGCGCCACATCTGCTGGCAAATGATTAGCAGTCATTAGCACTTAGGCAGTAGATTGCATACCGGTGTTGGAAAGCAAGTGAAGAGAGGCTGTTTTTCGGGTGAAATTTCTTTCAGCCCTTCGTGCGTATGATCCTTTGGGGGTGAATTGTCCATGTACAGCCAGGACGAGATAAAAACGATAAGACCACCTGGGATCGTGAGTGGCGACATGGCTGTGCCGAAAAAAATTGGCGATAGGTATAGCAAGATACCTGTGGCCACAGCAGAAGCCAAGCACTTAACCACAGCATTGGCATCTACTTTAGTTAGCTTTAGTGTTTGCAAAATCGAGGCAACTGACATTTGTACACTGCTGTGATCGCAATACCCATGAAGACATTGCTGATGACGACAAGGAAGGAACCCCAAGTAGTATACCCAGTGAAAAAGCTAGGTTCGGTTGACTTGATGATTCGAATGGTGAAGTGGATCATGATGTTGACGATGGACCCAGCCGCATACAAGACAGCATTTTGCGCATGCAGCGAGGCGTTATCGGCCTTTAGTAGAGCTTGATTATAGACTCCAGCAACTGCACTGACGGCAACTTGGGAGAATAGGACAAAATATGTGAATAGGGGATATGAGACGCCTGTGTCCGGGCGGTATTGCGTCGTCATCAATCCGCAGAGCTGTGAGTTGTCAGACCAGCAGAGACAGTAGAGAGTGCGCGCCTCAACGCACCTGAATTACTATGGCGAGCCATTGGGTCTTCGATATCTTGGTTCCGAGAGTGATGACTGTCACAACAGCCGTGATGAAAATGACACCGGCTCGTGTCAATGCAATTGTCCCTGGATCTGCAAGTTTGTATGCAACAAAAATCTGGAAGTCACCTATCAGTATGACGCAGAGAGGAAACATGAGAAGTATTACCGTGTTGTTGATGAGTGCATACAGAAGTGCCAGTTTCGCGAACCCGAATCGATTCTCCACAGACACCTCATTCATTCTCAGCATGAACAGCTGCTTGACTGAAGATCCCTGGTACTGATCGAATGGGGAGGCTGATGTCAATATCTCTGCAATATTTTCATCTTCAACATCGTGAAACTCTGTCGACTCGATGCAATGCTCCTCCTCCTCCGATATTGGAGACGAGGGGAGTAGAGAATGGCCTCGACCTCTGCTGGAGATTTTTGCTAAACATTCTCGCAGAATGAATGATGCCGAAAGGAGATATTTGAAGAATTCCGAAATCGTCACTGAACCGGAAACAGAGAAAGCATAGTTGCCATTTGTTTGAGAAGATTTCAAGATGATTCCGATGCCGACTTGAATAACAATCAAACCGAGGGCCGACAAGTATGCTGCACTGTTAGCACCAATGACAGGAAAGTTACTTCGTACAATAGAAATCATGGTGTTGAAAATATAAACAAGTACAACCCACACCCATCAGCGAACTCCTTGATAAGAAGATGGAAGACCCCTAGTGTTGAAGAGTCCGGACTCACTACGAAGGAGTCGTGGCCCGAGCGTAATCAGTTTGAAAGTTGACTCAGGGGTTGTTCGCCCTTGCAGCAGCCTTGAACGCCACAATGTAGCTTCGCGACGCGATTTCGCATTCCTCATGTCCCGAATGGAGAGAATGCGATATTGTCCAGATAATTCCTTTTGAAGTTGGGACTTCAACTTCTACAATTCGTGCCCTTGGTCCCCATCAGGACATTACGTTTCGTCTTCGCCTGTCCTCAATCCATTATTGAACCAACCTCTCCAAGGGAACGGTGCGCGTCAATTGTTACTTGTCATATCCGAGGTGAGAGGACACAACACGAGAGTCGAATCGTTTCTGCAAGCCTGCTCTAACTATCGAAGATCTATCTTAAACCTTTGCAGACATCAAGCTAGAGATTAGTATCAGATCCAAAGGACTTGTTCCAACACTCCACTCCAAATGCATCTCAGAAAATACAGCAGAAACGAGCATAGCCAGGAAAACTCTCAAAATGCGGTTCCCCTCAACATCATTATTCCCATCGGTGGAATCGGAAGTCGGTTCACCAAAGAGGGGTACCGATATCCAAAACCCCTCATCAACATTGTTGGAAGACCAATGATCCTGCGTCTCATAGATAACTTGTCCTTGAAACCTGGAGATACACTCTGGATGGCGGCAAATGAGGAGATCGACGATGAGTTTAGACTTGGACAATTGGTCATGAAGACATTCCCAAGACTTGACTTCAAATTTTTGAGATTGAAGCATCAGACGAGAGGTGCATCTGAGACGCTCTATGTCATAACCCAAAGCATGAACAACGAGCACTTGCAGCGACGAACAATATCACTTGACTGTAAGCCCACAGTTTTCCCAAGAAGAAAGTCCCACTAACCTTCCAGGTGACACTATCTACTGGGCTGACATACTGGCCCATGTCCGCAACCTTCCCCTCGCCCATGGTGCAGTCTTCTACTTCCCAGACGACGGACACAAGCCCATCTTCTCTTACATCAAGACCTCCTCCACCCCTTCAGAGAACGGTCTCATCGTCGACATCCAAGAAAAGAAGGCCATTTCCAACAAAGCCAACACCGGTGCCTACGTCTTCGCGACCGCGTCTCTCCTTCAATCTTGGGCCGCCAAATCAATCGACGCCAAAGCCAACAAGTCTGAAGTCGGAGAGTATTACACCTCTCAGTTGATCGGGATGATGATTTTCGAGGGCAAATTGCCGTTCCTGGGGATTCCGTTGGAGATCAAGGATTTCAGTTGTGTTGGAACGCCGGAGCAGTTGCAGGATTTGTTGTTGCAGTTGAGGAGCGAGGGGAAGAAGAGCCAGGTCCAGAAGAGGAGGTTCTGTTTTGATTTAGATATGACGCTTGTTGGTGTTCCGGCTGTGGCGGGAGATTATAAAACTTGTCCGCCGATTTGGAAGAATATCAAGTTGGTGCAGCAGCTCCATAAAGCTGGGCATTATATTATCATTGTAAGAAATTGAAGAGGTCGGTTTATACGGGACGAAGACTGACCTTTGACAGCAAACAGCGAGGAGAATGAGGACTCATAACGGCAATGTTGGGGCTATTCTCAAGGATGTCGGCATCCTGACTTTCGACCAATTAGCCAAGTATCAGATCCCTTATGATGGTGAGCACTTCCCTGAAAACACTACTCCATCCCGCGCATTCAATTCGTTCTTTTCTACAACGGGCTGACGCCGTCATAGACCTCCACTTCGGCAAACCCTGGGCGGACGTCTACATTGACGACCTCGCCGTGAACGCCAACCTCGACACCATGCGCGAAATTGGCTGGCTCCTCGACGAATCCGAAGACACCCCCCTCACCTCCAACACCCCAATCCACCTCTTCCCCATTCCCCCCTCCCAAAACCAAAGCCCCACGATCCGTCCTCGCAGCCCGAGATTTCAACACCGTCCAATACGTCGGCTCTAAGGTCCTCAAATCATCGAAAAGTGAAGCGATTCTGGGAGAGCTCTATTTCTACTCCCACATGCCAAAGGAATTAGAGAAGATCTTTCCCAAGGTATATGCAGTCGATTACCTAGCTGAAACAAACACCTACACCATCGAAATGGAATGGCGTCAAGGCCTCACATTCTCGCACCTCCTTGTCGGTCGTTCCATTACCCGCGGTCGTCTCCTCACTCTCTTGTCAGGGCTGCGTAAGATCCATACTGCGATGCCTTCTCCTTCAATTCCTACCCTGCCGATCTCAGATGCGTTGGCAGAGAAGTTCGAGGAGCATAGCGAGGAGAGGATTGGTGGTCCGAATTTGTATGCGAATTATGGAACGAAACTCCGCTCTCGATATTTCGCCAACAAGGAAAGATATGATGGGTTGGGAGACAAGGCGGGACAATATTTCGAGCGTCTGAACGAATTCCTCGACACTTACGAAGCTGAAGAAAAAGGGGTCAGAACCGCAATCATCCACGGCGATCCCGTATTCTCCAACATCATCTTGCCAGCCGATGAGAAGGCGGCGAGTTTTATAGATGTGAGGTGTCAACTGGAGGATACGTTGACGACGGAAGGGGATTTGCATTATGATCTCGCGAAGGTGTTGCAGAGTTTGATAGGGTATGATCATATTCTGCTCACTCCTCTCGACGAGCTCCCCAAAGCAGGCGAAAGACTTCTTCAAGAAGCAGACGAGCGAATCCTTGAAAATCTTCGCAGTAAGTCAACCACTCCTCCTTCTCCATCCTTCAATAAAACCCTATACTAACTCTCTCTGATAGGTATCTTCTGGGAATGGGTAGAAGCAGAATACGGCCTCGGCGTACACCGCAAAACCCTCCTCCGCATAACAGCATCTCTCATGTTCTCCCTCATTCCACTGCACAGAGAAGAGCTTGGGCCTGTATTCCTCCGTCTCTGCGGTCGTACGCTGGAATTGGCGAGTGGAAGTGGGGCTGGACAGGCGGCGGGGGGTATTGGTGGTGGATTGAGGGCTGGGAGTCCGATGGGAGGGGTTATGAGGAGGGTTAGTGAGAGGGGTGTTAGTGGGGAGGTCCATAGAAGTGTGAGCGGAAGTGCAAGGTCGAGGAATGTGAGTGGGCATGTTCTTGGGGAAGGTAGCTGGACGCCGACGAAAGATGCGACGATGGGGTTGGAGGGGTTGAAGGTTGCGGATGGGAATCGAAGGAGGATTTTGGATGTTGAGGTTGAGGGGCTGAAGAGCAAGGTGGAGATGAAGGAGGAGTTGAGGGAGCCGGCTGTGGTGGGGTCTGATATAAGCTTCAGTATTATTTGATTGAGAGTAGCAAGTACTCATCTTCTATTCTTAAGCTTCCTTTGTTACTCAGGTTATTCAATTGGTTTTCACACGATCACGTTGGCGAGTTCTTGCTTTTGGGAAACATGAATATCCTTATATGTTCTGATAAAACAACGTTCTAATACAGGGAAAGAAAGAACTTCTATTCATCATTAGAATGATCGCAAAAAACACTCCTCCAGACCCTGGAGACTTACGTCTATAAACACATCACCAATTTTCGAACCCCAATTTTTAGTTTAGTCCCACTATTCCCTCCAGTTCATCCTTCTCTCCACTCTGCGCCACCATTCCCTTGAAAACTCCATCTTCGTGCTCTAACAACTCCCTTGGCGTTCCATATTCGGCAGCAACACCGTCTTTCATCACTAAAATCCTATCGAAATCCATCACAGTGCTCAGCCTATGCGCAATGACCAACAACGTCGTGTTCGCGAATTCCTCTCTGATGGATCGTTGAATCAAAGTATCGGTCTTCTTGTCCACAGCCGAAGTAGCTTCATCGAGCAATAGAAGTTTAGGACGAGAAAGAATCGCGCGCGCGAGACAGACTAGTTGTTTCTGTCCCTGACTCAAATTCCCACCCGAAGAAGAGATGGGACTCGACAAAGACAAAAAGATATTTGTATTTTCCTTATTCGCAGGCTCCGTAGCCGTCATCGAGGTCGCAGAACTGCCTGTGGTAGTGGTCGAAGATTCGACAGTGAGGAGGTCTTGCTCGGGGACGGGTGTCGAGTCGGTGGAAGGGATGAGATGGACGCGCTGCAATGCCTCACGGACTTGGAAATCGGAGAATTGATTGAAGGGATCGAGGTTCGAGCGGATTGTACCGGAGAAGAGGACGGGGTCTTGGGGGATGATTGCTAGGCGGGTGCGGAGAGAGTGGAGATTTATTTTTGAGATATCGACTCCGTCGATTGTTATGCTCCCACGGCGGGCTTCGAGGAAGCGGAAGAGGGCGAGGGAGAGGGTTGATTTGCCTATTTGCTGTTAGTTGGGGGAGTAGCGAGGGAAGAAAAGTGCATACCAGCGCCAGTACGGCCAACGATTCCGACTCGTTGGTTCATTTCGACATGAACGTTCAGTCCTTTCAAGATTGCTGGCAGACCTTCTGCGTACCCAACCTCAAGGTCTTTGATCTCCAGCTCGCCCTTCTCAGGCCACGAAGCTCGAACGTCTGCACCATCCTCAGGCTCAATCGCAAGACCCGAATACTCGAAAATACGTTCTGCGGCATTCATATCCAGCTCCGTCGCAGCGAGTAGTCTCAGTGTCATGTTGACTGTTCTTCGATACGACAACGCGAAGGCAAGGGCAAATCCACCCAGCGAAGCATCGATACCCTTGGTCGAAACAACAAATGCCGCGACAAGAGTGGAGAACAGAGATCCAACCATCGACATCCTAAAGCCAACCCAGTTGTTGAACAGCCAATTGTGCCAAGTTGCGGTGGTGAACAGATCGATCAACTCGTGCATCTTCGTCTCGAAGATCTCAGAGTTGCCAAAGGCACGAATCGTGCTCAATCCTTGAAGCGAAGCAGTAAAGTGAGAAATCATTGGAGATTTCTGGATAGATTCAAGTCTCTTGATGGATCGTGCTCCACCAAGGTAACGTAGTGCGATACGACCACAGAAGATGAGGAGAAGGAGAGCAAAGAGAATGATGTACGGCGAGACTAGCAGTGCTGAGACCATGATTCCGACGATGGAGAGCATTGATGCTGCGACTTGAGCAAAGTTGGATGACAGATTTGAGTCCATGGCTGTGAAGTCTGCCGTGAAGCGATTCAGAATTCGACCTGTTGGGACTGTATCGAGCCATCTGAGAGGTGTACGAAGGACGCGGTAAGTCATATCTCGGAAGACTTTTCGCGACGCTCGGAGAGATCCACGATAGACAACGTAGAATCGGGTAATGTCGATGACTGTTGAAACGAGAGAGATTATGATGTATCCAAGGAGATAGAAGCCCAAGTTACGGTGTTCAAAATTGATTGGAAACGATGATGGCGAGACTTGTGAACTTGCTTGTGCTTGTGATGTCGTTGAGAATGAACTGGTAGAAGGCGATGCTGGATATCCAACTGAGGCATCGCTTGATTGAAACATCGAGAACAACTTCGGGACAAGCGGCATCGAGAATAGTTCAGAGAATCCTGATTCGATATATTGAGAAGGACCTGTGAATGCGGATGAGGCATTGATGCTGCCAAATTGCGTTTGTAAGGCATATGAGTAGACACCGCCTAAGACCTCCTTATGCTCGTAGCTGGACGTCCAGATCTTGATCCAATAAGATCGACTGAGGTTCAAGCCTTGAGCGATGATGTAAAAAACCAAAACAAAGACCCAAAATGGATAGCCACCCGTCGCTTTCAAATAAGTCATGTAGACACTTCGCTTGACACTGCCAGTTTCGCGGGCTTCATCCTCGATGAGCTTCTTTGGAGGTTTCCTGTCCTTTTTGTCCGCTTTGCCGTTGGTCTCTCCATCTGCCGCTTCGTCGGCATCATCTTCTGGCTTCTTTGGCTTGGCCTCTTTGTCTTCGGCTTGCACGATGTCCTGGAAAACAGATGATTCGCGAAGATCTTTGACCAGACCGGCGTGCTCGAGGACTCCTCTGGCTGACAGACAAACTGCATATTTCGCTCGTGGAAGGCAGAGAGAAGCGTGGTGGGTGACCAGAACACGAGTTCGACCTTCGGCAAGCTCTCCCATCAAGGCATTATCGTAGATATATTTCCCGACATGCGCATCAAGAGCTGAGAACACATCATCGAGGATCAATATCCCGGACCGAGAATACAAAGCCCGAGCCAACGTCAGACGCCACTTCTGCCCACCACTGAGACTGATACCTTGTGCTCCAACCTCGGTCAAGTCGCCGTCGTCGAAAAGCTCGAGATCTTGAGTGAGAGCACAAGCTTTGAGCACTTTTTCGTATCGAGTCTCGTCATGAGGAAGTCCGAACAAGATGTTGTCTTTGATGGAAGCATTCTCAATCCAAGGAGTTTGCGCGACGAATGCGATAGCTGATGGGATGATCCAGTCTGCTGCCGTGGCTTTGTCGTTAAAGCGTTCGCTGACAGGCGGTGCTCGAGGAACAGTAATGCTGCCTGATAGGACGTCGACTTCGCCGAGAACGGCAGCTAAAAGTAAAGACTTGCCAGCTCCAGTTGGGCCAAGGATGACGCTGAGCGAATTGTTGGGGAATTGCAAAGTGAGGTCGCGAAGGACGAATTTGTTCTCTCGTGCTTGGCGTGCCTCTTTGTCCTCATCTGGGTCCACTTCTTCTTCCTCTTTGCCATTGGACATAGAAGGGAAGCTGACAGATACCTTGTCGAAGGAAATTGAATCACCGGGATAGGTGTTTTCAGGCTTCTCATCAGATTGAAGGAATTTGTCGATACGGTCGCATGACACCTTGGCATTGATGCCCATCATCATGAGGAACGGAACCATTCCTAGAATCCCTTCAAGTTGCATGAAGACACCCAATGCTGTGAAAGCGACCGAAGGCATGAGATCGCCGTGGATGTAGGAGTAAGTTGCCAGTGCCAAAACCGTCAAAAATACAGGTGCTACGTTTGATCCCAGCATCATATTCAGGTTGTTGAGCTTCGTTTGCCACAACAAGATCAATTCTTCTTCTCTGACTTCGTTGATTTTGTCAGTCCATTCTGCCTCATTAGCAGAGAACTTGATTTGTCGAATTCCCTGCAGGGCTTCCGAAACAACCTTGGTCTTCTTGTCGCGTGCTTTCATGAGCTCTTTCTGGACCTTCCCGTATCGGCCTGCGAGGTATTTGTTGACCGGGAAGAAAATGACAATGACGAGCATTCCGGCTAACAAACTCTCCCATCCCACAAGAACCCACAAGAAGGCAACCGAAACGACGAATTTCGAAAAGAACATGATGTAGAACTGGTTGATGGCTCCAAAAACACCGACTTGGTTGGTGTCGACTGCAAACATGTTGATGATGTCTTGTTGACTTTGGTTGCCTTTCTTTTTCTTGTCCGTGTCCTTCTTGGCGGTGTCTGGCTTGCCGTGTCCATGTCCGTGGGGAGCAGCGCCATTGGCACCATTCGCTTTCTTGTCCTTCTCCTCTTTCTCATCTTTCTCTGCAGAGGGAGGCTCCTTGCAATCCTTCAACTTCATCATCTTCTCAAATATCAAAGTCGTGAGAGTCGATCGAATAGGGACTCCGAGTTCAGACCACATCAGCCAAGTGATGCGATAGTCAACGAGAGTTTCCAGAGCTGTAGCAACGAGAAGGGAGCCAACACAGATCCATGCCCTAGGATCAATGAATCCAAATCCTTCTCGAACCTCGAGGTATCGAAGAAGTTGCAGCATCGCAAGCTGAGGGGCGGTATCAATCACAGAGGAGAGGATGACCATGAACCATTGAAAGACGAGTGGTCCCCGATAAGCCCAAAATATCTGAAGCCAGAGAGAAGTGGTAGGTTTCAAAATAATACTCCGGAAATAACTCTTCACATCTTTCGCTCTGACATGAGCATCCATTGACGGCAAATCCTCAGGTTCGATGAGCTTGGTTGCCGCGAGGTCGAGAATGTCGGAACTCCAGTTGTATGTATACCTGGTCCATATGGAAGATGTGAGCTGCCTTTCCACGACTTTTCCGTTGGAATAGACGTCTGGTCGTCGCTTGATGAGGATGAACGTCAGGCCAACTGCGAGTGCAGAGCCTATTTGGACGCCCAGAGTGACGTAGAATGCAATATTCTGGGGGAAGTCCAAGGTCTGGGAAGAGATCACGATCCCAGCGAGGACAATAATCAGGAAGAATGAGATTGAGCTTTGCACGCCTCTCTCCCACCTAGTGACGATCCGGGTCTCGCGGAAGACATCTAAAACTTGCAAAACTGTAAAGACCTGTATTCTGTGAGCTTGCTGCTGCCATCGAAGGAGTTTTTACTTACCCAAGTCCAAAATAATGTCCAAATGATGGTTTTATATTCTATTCCCAAAGAATCGATGGTGGCAACAACCGCAAGTGCAAGGGACGCCAAAACACCAAAACCTGTCCCCAAAAAGATTACAATGAACGATCGCTTCGTGGAGTACTTCTCCATCGACTCCTCACTCGCCTCTCCGTCCCCATCTTTATATAACCCATCCTCCTTCACAACTTTCGCATTCCGGATATTCTTAGCAAATCGCCATATCACGGGGATCGTGAAAATCGCGATCACAACCGGGATGGCATGCGAGACGGTCTCGAGCGTCAGGTCCATCTGGTTGAGATTCGGTGGTGGTGCAGCCAAGAGACGAAGCATCGAAAGCTTCATTCAACGTCGAAGGATGGTCGGCTGAGATTTGTTGATATGTCGAGAGGAAACACCAGGCAACAATCGCGACGTGATCAGGACCTGCCTAATCCATACTTATCTGGATGTAGCGTCGCAGGTTGAAACGGTATCAAAGCGAGTTCGGGTGGTAAGGACAACAAGGTAGAAGGCAAGAAGAAGGGTCGGAATTGGTTGCCGATATGGCGGAGGTGTGTTCACAAGTCCCGGATGGATATTGAATCTTGATTCGCAAGGAAATTGAGGAGAGGTTGAATCGAGGTTGCAGTGTCGTCGCCGAATTGGGGATGGCTTCGAATGGGCGGTGAGTGGATGCAGGGCTTTGACATCTGCGGCACAGCAGTCTTTTTCGCAGCCTAAGAAATTTTAATCATTACCAGCATCAAGGCTTCTATTTGTTTATGCTGAGAGTGCTGCCTGGGCGAACCTCGGAGAGATACTACTTGTCCGAGATTCACAATTCTCTCTCGCACGCCCGATCTGCAAGGAACTCTCGGGAGCAAGCTCGACCGCCCATTCTACGGAGGTACCGCGGTCAAACATTTATATAATAAACAAAGGTTTAAACGCTATATATAATTTTAATATATTATAACTTTCGCTATACTTAGCAAAAAAACTTTTATTAAAATAGTAAAATAATCCCTAACAAAAAATACTACATACTTATTTAGTTTTTATATTTTAGAAATGCGTTATAATTCTAATGCATAAAAGGCAAAGTTTAAACCCCTGCTAGCGTTATATAAATACTTAACCGCTGTACCTCCGTATTTACCGGGCTTGAGATGCATGCGCCTTAAAGCCTCAGTACGCGGGGCGTCGTCACAGGTTCTTCCAGAACACAAAATGTCACCCTCACCCCAGCGTCTACGGGCGTCTATCGGGTGCTGACAAGGTCTATCGCTGATCTTGATCAGTCATCTCATGGCTCGACGAACTCAAATGCTTCTTCATTCCGAGCGAGCTGGGAAAATGCCCGGGTGTTGATACGCAAAGCTCATTAAATTTACTACAAGCTCATAACTTTTCCACTTTGAATAATAACTTATGAATGCATAATGTACTGCAACTCAACAGGGCAATAGACGGACTGCTCGTCCTCATAGTCACCTTTGTTTCGTCTTGCCTTTGACCAACGTCTCTGAGAGCCGTGCAAGAGATGTTCAAGTCTAACTCACGTGAAAGTCACGCTTCCACGTCCGATGCCATAAATCTTTACATTGTGGATATCGCCATAATGTGTTCCCACATCTCGTTTCTAGCAGCATCCAATATGAAATATTATATCAAACCGGCCACTTCGTGCTACGTTCGAGATTGACATATCACGTGCACTGGCCCATCAAAGTCCGTCATGGTTTCCTACCTACTCCTTCCTCATCCCAACAGTCCTGGACATTTTAATTTGAAGATGAGTCACATTCATGGTCTCCCAGGGTATATATGCATTTCCTTCTACCAGGGTTTCAACAAAAAATCCCGAAGTCCGTGGAAACTGGTCAACGAGGAGATGGCGGATGCTTGCTGCCATGCTTGCCACTTCGGTAACATCCTCCAGAATTTTGGGGCTTGAGCAGTAAATCGAAGCAGAAGCTCAAGGGTGGTTGATTGAAATCAACATTTGACGTGCCTCCTCGAGATTTGGGTTTTGTTGTGAAGTGTTTCGCTGCTGTCAAGATTCAGGGCTTCGGGGACCTTGACGGAAGACTCGAAGAGCGGAGAGAATGAAATGATTTTTGTTTGAACAGAAATATGGGAAAGCAAGATGGAACGTTTTGAAGTTGATGCCTGCAGAAACTTGGGAGGAAAAGTAGGTGTGGATAGAGCTATAGAAATGAAGGTAGAGACATCTCACACAATTCTTTCTTGCTTTTGCCTGACCTGCTCACCAAAAATTGAATATGGTTATCAACTGGTTCCTATTGTGTCATGCTGACAATATGTCTGTGGCTAACTTCAACAGCCCAGCGGACTACTACCACCCTGCCTTCATACGTCTCTCCTCCCACGCCAAGTCCGCGAATTTCGCCCCCAGAGCAATCTCCAATACAGGCATAGTCTTCAGTATCTTTCTCCTACACCTCGAGTCCGCTTCAAGATTGTCGCGATCGAAAGGGAACATCGAAGGTAAATTTTGTTTGGAAGGCATTCGTAAGATTGCCCTTGAAGCAGTCAGCAATACACCGTCAGAATAGATAAAATAGACAATACCATATCGCTATCAGTGGTATTTGCTTTGGGGAAAGCTGAGTTCTGAGACTTTGCCGTGGCTGATGAAGTGTTCTAGGGCTGTCAGTAAATACCTTGGGGTTACGACATATTTTTGGCCGACCTTGTTGTCCCCAGCCTTTTGACGGCTCTTGCCCCCTCTTCTGCTTCTCGAAATTGGTGCTGAGGTGTGACCGCTGCGCAGGGTAGACTTCTTTGATCTTGTTACTGGCTGGGGACTGTCAGTATCTGGGACAATCAAGCTGTTGATACAGTTCCAGCCGCATCGTCGACAGACGTGGTAAAACTTACTGCTTCGTAATCAGAACCAAGGTCTTCCTATGGAGATGGTCAATAGCTATCCATCTTCCGTAACCTTGGGCAGACTTACCGATTTAGGTTCGTAGAGGCCCATCTCAGATGGAGGAGGAAGCGGTGCGTAGTCCTTCTGCTATTGTGTTAACCTCGAATTCCCACCCTCGAAGGGAAACGCGTACAAAAGACATGATTCCAGCCTCCTCCAGCGGCCTACCATATAACACCCACCAACAGAGCAAATCAACAGCCTCCTTTCTTGCACGCTTCTTGAAGAACACCATCTCAGTCTTGAAGCACTTCTGTAGAATAGTGATCACGGCACCCCACTCAGGACGACTTGGATGACCTCCCACAGACACGATTTTGACTTGCTCCTTGTGCTTGCGTTTTGTTGCCCAACGTTCGAATGTCTTCAAATTGGCCCCTAGATCTTCTTGCATTTTGCGCTTCTTTGTCGTTAAGTGGCTGTAAACGTTTGGGACATCGTTGCTCTTGAGGGAGCGCATGAATTCGTGATATGTTCTCTTGAGACGAGGATTCGAAGTACTCCATGAGTTTGATGCGCTGCCCAAGAAGGGGAGAGAACCTATCAAGTCCCATGGCATGGAATCCATGATGAAATGTGTGCGTCGATGAAAGTCTGATGTTGTTGCGAAATATGGTGTTCAATATGCTAAGTCCACTTGCGGGAAGCGGGAAGATAGAATAAACTTCTGATAATCGCGCCTAGCTAGCAAGATCCAATGACGACGGAAAGGCAAATGATCCTTAAGATTTCCCAGTTTAAAGGTGACGAATTATACCATCAGCGAGGAGTTCAAATCTCGATTCAAACTCATCCTCAAGTATCTATTCTCAGACAGGAGAATGTAGGCCTGGAAATGTTTTAAAAAGAAGACGGACAATATAGGATGAGCTATACCTTGCGAGCCCAGGTTCACTGGTTTGTGCACTCAAGGCATTTTGCATACAAATAAAAATTTCAGAATTTTAAAACTTAAGAAATTATTTAATTAAAAAGCACTTAAATCAATTCTCTACTCAAGTGCGAAACTTTACGTCTTATTTATTACGAGTGGGTTTGATCTTTTGATGTGATAGTAGTGACTTCTATCTTTCAAGGCTTAAAGGAGGCTTCGCTCAGCATGGAAAATTCCCTGAGGAGCACAGACCCATGGGGATGAGCTCGTTAGCCAAATACTGAAAAACAATCAAATATAAATGTCGTGAGGAACCATGTCAACACGTTGTCTTTAATCATGCGGGGCGCATAGGACCGGATACCAGGCTACGAGAACTGCATGAAGGTCAAGCTATGCTAGAGAGTGTGTAATGTAAGATTGAGTTTGTGGAGTCACCAATTTAGGACCTACGGTCTTCTCAAGGATTCGTGGTGTGTACTTTGATTCATCAATAACCTGGCCCAATACTGCCTCCTGTCCTGAAGCTCGGAGCTGGTTTGAGCTTCCTTCACTACATAATTTCCCCGAACCACCTGCATCTCATAGCCCCCAAGTTAGTATCGCCGTGTTTGGCAATTTCTTCATTGGGCGCCTCCTAAAAGTGCTGTTCTACACCATTCTGATTGTCTTCTCGAAATCAAGCCAATCCTGTGTAATGTGTTAGAGAATTGGCTTTTCGAATCTGAATGGTTATATTACTGTCATTCATGACAAATCCTTCCTTGATACGGCCCTTTCGGAAAGTTTCTTTGATGTCTCGAGAATCTTTAAGGTGAACCTTTGAGGCATCTCTTCATCTCTATACAGGGTCAGTCAAAAGTTACTGAAATCGCACCAGATTTCGTCACTTTGGGAGACCCACATGGCACCCTCCTTGATCTTCTCGAGCACCAAGTCTGCAATGCGTTCTTAGAGGTGCTCGAGTGGCTCTGAGTTCTGAAGCTTTGGCTTTCTTCGCATCAGGTACGGCTGGGGAAAGCGCATCGCTGAGGCGCCGTTTTGGTCGAAGAGGAATGCCCAATGCGCGTGTTGGAGAGTTCTGAGTAGAGGCTTTTGGTTGGAAGATAACACAGCATGCGCGCACTGAGGTTCTCAACGCGTATAGAGTTAGGCGCTAGCGGATCACCCGTTTTGACTTCTCAAAGTCAGGATCACCTATTCAGGTACCCTAGTGCGAAGCAAGAGCCTCGCTTCGAATCCGTAGCCTGCCCACTTGATCGCCTCGCGATTTCGCAAACTTGCAACTCCTCAACATCTGTGGGTAAGACTTCAAAGAGTTCTTATACTATGGTGTTCTCTAGCGACGGTCTAATACGAGGTGAACACTCCTTTCAGCTAGTAAGCTAGATCTAATTTAGTACACTATTAGGTTATCTATACCTAGAACTAGGTCAAGAGTCTCCTTCATTTCAGCCCTTCCCTTCACATCGAAACTGTCACCAACCTAGGCTACATCATAGGCCCAAGATTGGAGTACGATGCGAAGCGTGACAAGATACAATTACTAACCATTTGAGCTCACTAACGTCATGAAGATCTTGGACGCTAATTTAGACGCAGCAAAGCAAAAGGTGACCTACGGTTGGCTGCTGAAATTGGGCTGCGCAGGAAGCGTTTCACAACAAAGATTAGGCAAAGATCCAAGGTAGCCGCCAAAGGGGTAACTTGCGGGCCGCAGGATGGTGGACTTTGCACGGCTGTCAGCTAGTGATTGCCAGAGTGGTCATTAGGTCAGCTAGCTGATGTCAGTACTAATAACTGATCAGTTATCAGCCAATCAATTACTTAGTTTTTCAATTGACAGCTAATCATTTAATAGATTCTCAAATGATCAAATTAATCAGTTCAATAATTAAATTTTTAAGATTTTAAAGTCGTGATTTTAATGTTTTAATAAGAAACCGAAACAGAAAAACCTAATAAAAAGTTTTTAATTAATTAAAATTAAACGAACTAGAACAATAAATCTAGTTCTCGGACTAGTTATACACGTAATGCGATCGCTAGTTTAAAATAATTTGTTTTATATAAGGAATTTTATAATAAAAGTAATTAAAATTTTAATTATATTGTACTTTAAATATTAATTTAAACTATTATATAAATAGTTTAATATTTAAAAATAAATTGAAATTCAATTAAATATCGTTAAATTTTAAGGTTTTAAATATTTTTATTAATTCGTTATTACGTAAATTAATAAAATATAATTGTATTTAATTAAAATTACAATCGCAAAATTTTAAATACGTTTTTACTTTAAATACTAAAGTTGGTAATTGATTTTTTAATGCGAAATATTAATAAAACTCTTTAAATACGTTTTTATTTTAAATATTAAATATTTTTATAAATTGTACAATTTTAAAAAAAAAAGTTTAAAAAGTTTTTCCTTGGAATATATATTTAAAATAATAATTTAATATAAAAAATAAAATCCTAAGAAATATTTTTTTAAAAATATATTTTTATTTTAAATATTAAAAAATTTATTAATTTATCGATTTTATTATTCGACAAAATCTCAAATTATTATTTTAATAATTATATCAATTTTAAATACTTATAAAACGCTCAAATTAAAAACTTTTAATTTGAAACTTAAAATAAAAATAAATTACTAAAATCGAAAACTTTATAATTCTTTGTAAAAACGTTTTTACGAAGTTTACAAAATAAAATATATATTGAATATTAAAATTTTTTTTTTTATTTATTATTAATTCGTTTAACGAATCGTTGAACGAATTTTTTTTTTAAAACGAAAAAAACATTTTTTATAATATTATATAAAATATATTTATAAATTAAAAATTTTAAAACATTTTTTTAAAATATAAATAAAATTATATAATTTATATAATTTTATTTTTTTATATATTAAAAATATTTAAAAATTATTATTTTTAATATAAAAAATATAAAGTATTATAAAAATAATAAATAAATGTAATATATATAAATAAATGATAAAATTTATTTTTAATTATAAAGTTTATATACTAATTAATAGCGTATATATATAATACGTATTTATATATAAAATTAATTCGTAATAAACTCGATTTAATATATTTTTGTTTTTACTTGAATTGATTAGTAATCAATTAATAGATTATTTAAGCCATTTAACGATTGCTCTTATTATTAGCTATTCAAGTGCTTATTTTGCTCGAATGATTAAAGGCTGATTGGTTTAATGACCACTCTAGTAACTGCTGGTATTATGTCCTTGGTATGGATACTCTTTTTATTACGGAAAGGCCTCACCGACCCGCTTTCTTTCGTAGCAGGATATAGACACCGATAATGTTGTGATAAATACGAGCATGATCTTGGCACTTGATCTTAAGGGCATTGAAAGAAGGTGGGGAAAAAAGGCAAGAAAGGCGAGAAGAAACTTGACGGCAAGGATGCAAGAAACACTGAGCAAGACGATGAGGACTCTATGATGGGTATAGAGTGCGATTGAGGTTTTTTTGGGGGTGGGGGGAGGACCTGAACCTCCTGTTTGGTAGGAAATTAAACACGTCATGTCATAGAATGTGCTGAGACATTCCTTTGGAGGACCACGGCACCTCATCTTCCAGATGTGTACTTCCTGTTGTTTGTTGATGGTAGCCCACCGCTTCAAGATACCATGACAGTTCTGGTCTCAGATCTGAAGTAAAGACATCGACATGCTTGCTCGAAGGATATGCTTACCCCAAAACCTGCAACAAACCTTGAAGTACACAACGCTTTTGTCTCACCCTTATCATCGTCGGCGTGAGTGGAATGCTAAATCGAAGGTAAAGGTAGACTGTGGGTTCTCTTTCTCGTTGTCCTTGATGTAGTCAGTATAGCGATAGTGAGGTGGAGGTCGGTTTTTACAGTGGTTTTAATATTCTTAGAAATACTCTGCGTGGAAGTAGATAGAGTTCTTCGGGAATTCTGAGGATCAGATGTTAGTGAGAACTTCAAGATAGTTTCAGTTTCATGGGAGGCTCTTACACCAGGATTCTTTGATGCAGCCAATATTCTGGGACGGAAACTCGTGGAACTTCGACTCAGTTTTTTTTGATCCTGCCAGCTGCTCAGACGTTCCTTCAGGGAAGAACAGCTAGACAAGAGGACTCACCTGGGATATCTCTGGCTCAGGAAAGATTACTAACGCTTCAGCATCCGCACTTGCAAGCTCTGGACTTGACGAATACTCCTCCTATAGAATTTCAGTCACACTCGCAAGTATCGTTCAATAAGAAATGATAGCTTACCATGGACATCAAACCGGCCTTGTACAATTGTCTACCATAGAAGATCCACCAACATGCCAAGTCTGAAGCTTGCCTTCTAGCTTTGACCATGGTCCTCGAAGACTTGGGGGTGACAAACCGTTTTTTCAGTACATAGATTTGCGCAAACCATTTGGTTAAGCCATCGGTACCTGGGCAGTCTCTGACTTTGAGATCAACAGGCGCACGCTGTCTGTTAGCCCATGATGTGAGGAATTGGGTGGGGTGTTTGTTTCCAGAGCTGCGCTTGCGGGGCCGCTTCTTTCGAAGATCAAGAACAATCCGATCAAACTTATCATGTAATGCCAACTCGAACTCGGCGCGTGTTCTTTTGAGTTGCGCATGGGTTGTTGGATAGGTCATAAAGGCGGCGAGAAGGCGAAAACTATCGTTCGGCGTCATCTCCATTACTGCGTAGGATGCCCCGATTAGATGAGAAGAAAACAGGAGCATCTCAAAGTACTTTGCAATATCGATTCATGAGCTTACAAAAGTTGCTCTACTGCACAGAGACGTGTGCATGAATGGGTGAATAAGTGGTTGCGGGGACACACGAGATCTATAAACAGACTAGCGTAGAAGCTAAGCGAGCTCCCCTTATTCTCTCTTCTCTAGACAGATATTGACTTGTTCTCGAGCTATGAAAGCCCAACACATGCCGCACTTTTTCCAATTCAACCTTCTCACTACGATTTTAAGTAACCATAGGCCAAGACACAGTGATTTTAGTCGGCGGATGAGAATGGCGCAACTGTCTTCTCGGCTAGCGATGAGTCACGAGGCTGCGGCATCATTCTCCAGACTTCAATGTTCAGTCACAGCCAGGCATTTTGCGTCGTTAAATCGTCTGAAGCGATTATCTGGATTGGAAAAAAATCATAAATTTGTTCTTGGGAAAGCGCACCTGAGGGACATTGCCACAGCAAGCGTATTGTAATGCAGCGTATTTAGTGCAAGGAATCTGACAATATGCTGGCAATATTGTTGGAAAGGATTTAAAAATTTGTGAATTTCAAATCAGAATTCCATAATTTGGAGCTAAGGTCGCTGCTTCCTTGGCAGGAAACTTCGTGTTCCTTCTTCTGCGGGACATAAGCGCAACACGACGAGCAGGCACTGATTTTCCACTGACACAACGTTCTTCGATCCACGATATCAAACGTCATTACCTCTCTTCTCTCCCAATCTGACATGGAGATTCCTCTGTGAATAAAGCGGCGCAATAGCAACACCATCTCCGATGCAAACCGAACGAAAGTCACCGAACCCGAGGTCGAGGTTAATCATGCCCAACCAGAAGCCCACCCAGAAACGAAGCCACAGGCTCAGTCCAGTCCCGAACCATCCCACAATACCTCTGCGAAATCTAAGAGAGAACCGATCAATCTATTAGAGAACCAATGCTGGAAGCATGGATTCAAGGCGAACTACCGCATTTGCGGCGCTTGGCATAAGGCACATCACTGGGTAGCATTTCTACAACTCGAGCACATTAGGGTACGCAGTTTCTGGGGCTCCCTCTTCCTCTGGTTTTATTCTCAAATATAGTTACCAAAGAAATCCAAGGTACGGAGAATTGTCTCCTAAATTTGCCTTCGACAAACCCGAAAAGTCCAAAAAGCTGGCAAAGAAGGTGGTGGCACGAAAGGCTGTAGCATGGTAAGCCGTAAGTACTTTGACTCGATTTACATTCTCTTGTTAACAAGTTCAAGGAATGGGCTCGTAGCAAGTAATTCAGATGGGATGAATTGTCGAAACATATCTCGACCACAGATTCGTAAAATTGCTGAAAGGGAGTCTGGCAGAGCAATCATACCTGTAACAGAGACATAATTGGAAATATTAGAGGCTAGGATGAACGTTGATTGATTGCAGTAGAAATGCAAGTAGAATAGAAAGTGAGACAGAGTCTACCCTCAACCCGGAGCCCCTCCTTCACGATACAACATAGTTATATTTCCAGCGTTTGATTCGGAACCAGAAATCTTTCAAAGCCATTACTGAGGCCTGGATCATCTCGGACAGGTGATGTGGGAGAACAGATGCACACGTTCTGAAGGCTAAGTACGGACAAAGACAAACACTCGGCATGGATAGCTCAAACCTCTTCAGCATTTCCTCGAAATCCCCTGATAGAATTGGGAACCTTGAGAGATCTAGACGCATCTTCTCTGGAGAGAGCCAATTGTCGTGTCTTGCATGAGGTCCGAGGCACCTCAGCTACTTCTACACCTAGCGAGTACAACTCCTACACATTCCAAAAGATCTCAATATAAATCCTGATTTTCTGAAAGAACCAAATGATCTTGGGACTTTTCGCCGTAAAGAGTTGCAGCTCTGGTACAGGAACTGGCTCAGGAAGCCGGGCAGACTTCTGAAACCAGGAGACTTGAACAGAACGACGGAGAAGCTCAACTTTATTGCGGAACCTTTCCTAATTTGGAAATAACTAAAACGAGCTTAATTTCACACGTCGGATGAACTCCGCTACCACACACAGGGCTTTTGCTCAATTGTAAACTCGAATTCCCCATAGTCGCGTCTCCAACCTCCACACACTTTTGACACGCCACACACCTACCTACCTTGAGATCGCGAGCATAGGGTACGTACCAGAAATATATCTGCGACGCGAAAAAGCTATATGACTGACCTTTCCAGCAATGTCCCTACCTCTCGTGCCATTTCCTGGCACTGCTGCCTCCCCGATAGCCACCGAGGAGGAAGACGAGCTTGGTATTACCTTCAACAAGCGGTTCAAGGCCACAAATGTCAGCAAGCCGGATTCTCACCACGTTGGGGTGATTGTCGAGTTCAATAGAACAATGGTTCGCGCGCCGTGGCTTGCCAATGCTGGTTCTACATTCGAGTATCAGGAGGGACCTTGGTGCTTCCGTCCATGCGCTGCCCCTATGGGCCAAAATCCTCCCGCGATATACAATATCGACCCAGTATTGCAGCTGCAGGCGACAATCTTCCGAATGAAACTCGGTGAAGATAGCAAAGAGCCCAATTTGATCGCAAAGATGGCACCTGGGGCAACGGATGAATGGGCATGCTCCATCGACAATTTATTCGGAAGAATCTTCGGAGTTGAATCGGGATGGAAGAACAGAGGCTCGGCCAAAAGCGCTGTTTGCCTCATCGCCCTTGCTTTTATTGAGGTACCTTCCTCTGGTTGCAGTGAAGCACAACTTATCTGATTTAATTTGACAGCAACAGGCCATTATGAAGGAGAATGAGAAGCGAGACTCTCAGGATCTTAATTTTATTGCGCACGCGGTATGTCCCTTCTATCCCCGAAGTCCTGCATGTGAATCTGACCATTATTTTAGTTCTCGCATGTTGATCAAGCTGCGGAGCTTTCTGTTCGTCATGGGGTAAGTCAATCTCTTGATTAAATAGGGGTGAGAAATATTGATTTCCGGTTAGAAGAGGGTAATCAGGAAATGTGACATATACGTTGGCATTAATGTGAGTCAACCTTTGGGGTGTTTGCGTGGCATAGCTGACATGTCGGTGTACAGCCTAAGCTGCCAGTCCAAGATATGGACTCATATGTCGGTCAAGTTTGTTTTTCCCCTATCGTACTGCTGAATCTTTCAAGCTGACAATATCTAGGATCCTCGAAACGACCCTGCACCGACCACGTCTTTGAGGAAGAGGAAGGCAGGCGGTCAAGGCACCATCGAGTGGAACCTTCCCACGAGAGAAGTCTTTGATCGAGAAATTAGAGATTCTGCCCGATTACTCCGAATGGCTCGAAACCTCAAGGCAGGAGTGGATTCAATCATCCAGAATAATCTGGGACAAGACGGAGAATCCACCAAGCTGCGAATGGTGCGGCAATTCCAGGCAATGTTGGATCTTGGAACTACTCCTGAAAAGTGGGCTTCTTTTCTTGAAGGTCTTTTCAATACGGGAGTCATTGAGGGAACATTCTCGACTCCAGCAGTTACAACCCCGGAACCTATTTCTGCTGCTCCTCCACATAACACTCCTGTGAGTTAGCTACAATTCTTTCATGACACCACTGAGTGGCTGACCAACACATCTCAAGCTCCCAAGTCATTCTGCGATCTTGCCTGGGGTTGATTGCAATGCAAGTCTCAAAGACTCGACCACCGCCGATCCTGGCCAAATCCTCCCAAACACCTCTTCTTTTGCTCCCAACCAACCGGGGTTTTATTTTAATGTAAGCCAAGCTTTACAGAAATCCCTTGACAGTAGTTTTCAAGCTTGCCCAAGTAATTCCTAACATTTTTAGGGCCAGTTCATCCCCAGCCGAGGAGACGACAATGATTACCGAGTTGTTGGTACATTGTTTCAGGGGTTGTTTGCTGCCAAATCCAATGCTGAATTTCAATCAGCTCTGAAGACTTTCTTCTCCGAATTCTTGAAGCCTGTTGCGAACCAAGCCGACCTGAGCATCAATACAGCCAATAACTTCGCGCTGAATTGTATGCAGACATTCCTAGAGGCCTATAACAGCATTGTTCCTGGAGGAGAAGAAGGAGTCTGGTTGGAAGTATGGCAGCGCATGAGATACCAGTTGAATCTCGCAGCGGCGGCCATGGGCCTACCTGCTGAAGGAGATTCAGCAGTTCAGCAGAACGCATACATTTCCAGTCAGGAAAACCAGAGAGCCATGCGTACCCATGGATTTACTGGCGAGGGGCAAGACGGCAGCTTTCGGACCGCATCTGAGGAAGTTATAGACCATTATAATTCGAATTTCTTTTAATATAAAAACTTTTATTTCGATTCGAATACGCTCGCGAATATTATTAATTACTTTTTTAAAATATATTACTTCGATAAAAATAGTAATATTTGATAATTGCAAGCGAACGAAATAAAAATACAATTATTAAAATATATTAATAGAGATTACGATATAATTATTTTATTCTATTAATAAAAGTTTATAAACGTTTTTATTAAATAAATAATTTTTAATAATATTAAATATAAAAAAATAATTTTTAAACGTTTTTTGCGATTATTTAAAATTACTAATAAAAACGTTATTATTACGATATTTACGTTTTATATTACAATCGAGAATTAAATTTATAAATATTTTATTTACTTCGAATTTTATATTATTGAAAAAATTTAATACTTTAAATTGAAAATATTTATATTTTTCAATAATTGAAAATCGAAATCAAAAATATTTTTTTTTTTTAATATTGTAATATATTTTATTAATGAATTTAATATTATTATAATACAATTAATCGATTTATTAAAATTATCGAAATATAAAAAAACAAATATTAATATATTTAATCAATTTTTTTATATTTTAACGATATATCGATATATTAAATTACAATAGTAATTTATTATAATAAATATATTATTAAATTTAAAATATTATTTTTTTAATATTTTTAAATACGAAATAATATTTAGTATATATTTTAATATTATATAATATAATATATCGTTTTATACTTTTTTTTCAAACGATTTAAAATTACTAATAAAAATTTAAATTATTTTATTTTTAATAACGTAATAAATAACAATGTTATATTTGTCGAATTTGTAAATTTTTTTTTTTTTAATTTTAAAAAACGCTATTTTTATTGTTTTAATTATATTTTTAATTTTATCGTTGAATTTTTTTTTTTTAATTAAAACGAGAAATTATACAAAAAGCAAATAAACGTAGTAAAACTATAAAAATAAAAAAAATTATAATAATAATACGAAAAATTAAAAAAGTTTTATAATTTAATAATATAAATTATAATTTTTAAAAAGTATAACGATTTTTTTATCGCGTTATAAATTATATATAATATTGAAATTATTATTAATAGAATTTAAAAATTTGTTTTTAATAGTAATATATATTAAAACGTGTTTTATATTATAATTAATCGTATTTTCGAATTAAAATTTTTTTTATAAAAGTATATTTTAAAATTACAAATTTTTAAAAATAATTTCAATCGCGAAATTAATATAATAAAATTATATATTTTTTTTTTAAAATTTTTTATAAATAATTAATTTCGAGAGTAGTACTAATTACGTATTTTTTAATATATAATAAATTTTTACTTATTATAAATTAATTAACAATTTTTTTATTTTTATTTTTTATTTTATTAATTGATAAATTAATTTACGAATTACGAATTATTTTGAATAAATTTAATTTATTGATCAAAATAAATTAATTTACAATTAAATTTTTTGTTTTGTATTTTATTGTTTTTTTATATTAATAAACGACGTCGAGAAATAAATTATTTTAATAGATTTTATTGAGAATTGTTTATATACAATTTATATATTTTGTTTTTTATTATTATTAAAAAAAAATTCAAATTACTAAAAATCGAAAATTAAAAATCAATTAATAAAAATTTTTATTTTAATTATATTATTTAAAATTAAATAATTTAATTACGAAATTGTAAAATTGTAAAAAAATATTGATTTATAAGAATTATATATTAAATTATTTGAAATAATTAATATTAAAACGAATATATAAAAAAAAAAAAAAATATATATATAATAATTATTTATAATAATTAATTTTATTTTTAACGAAAATTGAAATATAAAAAAAAAAATTTTAATACAAAAAAAAAAGAATTATAATATTAAAAAGTAAAATTGTTTTATTGTTTTATATTTTAATTTTAATTTTTTTAAAAATCGCAATTTGCGAATTATTTATAATCGTTTTTAAATTGAAATAATAAAATTAAAATAAATTTTAAATTTTAAAAAATAATATAAAAAAAATTAAAATAAAAAATTAAAATAAAAATTTTTAATTGAAAAAAATCGATTAAAAAAAAATTTATTTAAAAAATATATTTTATTAAAACGAATAAATAAATAAAATTTCAAATAAAAATTAAAATAAAAAAAAATTTATAAAAAAATAATATAAATAAAAATCAATTTTTAAAACGAATTTTATTTAAAAATAATAATTCGAAAATTTGTATTTTTAAATTATTAAATTAATTTTTAATTTAAAAATTAAAATTAATAAATTATTTATATTAAAATTCATTTTTTTAATAAAAAATATTTTTATTTTAATTATATTATTAATTTTTTTTAAAAAATTTTCTACGAATAATAAAAACAATTTTTTAAAAATATAAAATTTTAAAAAAATATATATTTATATTAATATTATAAATATTTTTTTTTTAAAATTTTTAAAATATTTTAATTTAAAAAAATAGAATTTTTGTAATATATTAATTCGATTTATAAAAAATAAATTCGATTTATATTAAAATATAATATTAAAAATTATTTGAAATTTTTTTTTTATAATATTTTAAAAAAAGAATTTCGTGAATACGATTAAAAATATTATTAAATAAATATAGAATTTTTATATAAAATTATCGATTAATTTATAAGAAAATTTTTAATAATAAAAACGTATATAAATTTATTTAATTAAATAAAATAAATTAAACAAATAATATTAAAAACGCGAATTTATAAATTTTTTTTTAATATATATTAAAAAACGAATTTTCAAAGAAATCGATTATAAATTAATAAAAATATTTATTTATAATTATAATAAAATATATAAAAAAACGATTATTATATATAAATATAAAAAAAAAAAAAATAATATAATAAAATTAACGATTTAAAATACTTGAAAATTCGATAAAAATATTTGAATATTGTAATACAAAAAATAATTTTAAATGTAATTAATAATTTGTTATTTTTCGTTTTATTCGAATTATTTATAAAAAAATTCAATGAAAAATATATATAATTACTAAAAAAATTTATATCGAATTTCAATTTTTGATTTTACGTATTATTTAAATTTAAAAAACTCAATAAATATTCGTATTAAAATTTTTAATTTAAATAAATAATTTTATTAAAAAATTAATTTTTTTTTCTTTTTTGTATTATTTAACGATTTAAAAATCGTTTTAAACGTTAATATTATAAAAATATCTCAAAAATTAAAATTAATTTATTTTTTTATAAAAATATAAATAAATTTTTTTTTTAATCGTAAATAAAAAAAATATAATAATATAAAAAAAAAAATATAAAATTTTATATAATTTAATATTAATTAAATTTTTGTAAAATATATTATTGATCGTTTAAAGAAATATAATAAAAATTAATATTATATATAACGATTAATAAAACGAACGATATTATTTCGAGTATTTTAAATAAATAAATTAATTAATTATAAATATTATTATCGAGAAAACGATTAATAGTATTATAATTTTTAAAATTGTAATCGATTTTTGTAATTATTTATATTTAAAAACAATTAATACTAATAAAATTAAATTATAAAATAAATAATTAAAAAAGATTTTAATTACGATTTTAATAAACGTTTTAAAAATATATAAAAAATTTAAAAAATTGTTTAATGTATTATTTACAAAAACAAAAAAAAATTAATATTAATAATTTTTTTTTAAAAAAATCGAATTTATTATTATATATTTTTAATAATAATAATATTAACGTTCAAAGTTTTAATAAAACGATTATTAATAAATTTTATAAAAAATTATTAATAAATATAATAATGATAAATAAATCGAAAAACAAAATTTAAAATATACGAAAGATTTTTAATAAAAAATAAAAACAAAAAAAAAGTATTTAAAAATCGAATTATAATAACAAATTTTATAAAACGTTTAAAACGAAAAACGAAAAAATAAATAAATATAAATTAATCGAAAAATAAAATTTTAAAATAATAATTCGATATTAAAAATAATAATTTTATTAATAAAATTTTACTATAAAAATTGTTTAAAAATATAATATCGTTTTTAAAAATTTCAAAAAAAATAAAAATAATTATTAATATTTTAAAAATATTGAATTTTATTATAATAATTATTAATTAATAATAAAAAAATAACGTTTATTATTTGATTTTAATAAATATTAAAATTATTATAATAAAAAAAATATTAAAAATTATTGATTTTATAAAATAATTTTTTTAAAATTTTTATAAAATTTTTAAAAAAACGAATTAATTTATTTTTATTATTAAAAATTTTGTAATATTCGAAATTAATCTCGTAAAAATTGATTTTTCGTTATTAATTAAAAAAAAATATATTGTCGTTATTTTTAAATTATATTTTAATTTATTTAAATTAATTAATTCAAATAAAAAATATGAAATATTAAATATTAAAACGAAATATTGTATTATTTTTATATATATAATTTGAAATTTTAATAATATTATTACAAACGTTAAAAATTTTTAATTATTTATTATTATTAAATAAAACTTCGAATTTATTAGAATAATAATTATAAAAATAACAATT